>CM032449.1:222794757-222870701 GCA_019049505.1 Pachyrhynchus sulphureomaculatus
ATCTTAAGATATATACATGTCAGAAACCTAATTAACTTACCCTAGGTAGGGATTTTATTAGCATACGAAACACTAATTGCGCAAGCCCAACTTGCGCTTGGCCGTTTTTTTAGTGTTCCGTACGGAACACCTATAAGATCACTTCGGTGTCTGTCTGTCTGTCTGTCTGTCTTTCTGTCTGTCTGTCTGTCACACCCGATTTTCTCCGAAACTATTTGACATAGAAAGGTGAAATTTGGTAACAATATAGGAATTGACGGCCTCATCAGAGCCATGTAGTTTTGAGAATTAAATTTTGACTTAAGGGGTTAGTTTTGGGGGGTGAAGTCGGAAGTGAAAAAAAAATTTTTTTACTAGGTCATCGAGTATGGTGTCAAATGATAGCTTGTGAAAACACGAGTAAAAAATATATATATAATATTATACTTGCGCGCACTTTTCTTTGTATTATTATTAAAAATTCGCGAAAAATCGCTGTCCCGGGCCTTATCTCGAAAAGTACTTATCAAAAAATTTCGAAAAAATTCTGGAATATTCTCCACGGGGTGTAAATTGAACGAAAATTATCACGAGTGCTTTACCTTTAATAATTTATATGGTATATAAAAAAAACAAAAATTTCAAGGTCATCAGATTTCAGTAAAGATTGGGAACAAACTTTGTTGGAAACACATTTGGGGTGTGTTTTGTGAAGTCACTGATCATTTTATATCACCGTAACATAAATTTTGACTTAAGGGGTTCGTTTTGAGGGGTGAAATCGGAAGTGAAAAAAATTTTTTTTTACTAGGTCATCGAGTGTGGTGTCAAATGAAAGTTTGTGAAAACACGAGTAAAAAATATATATATAATGTAATACTTGCGTACACTTTTCTTCGTATTACTTTTAAAAAATCGCTGTCCCCTACCTTATCTCGGAAAGTACTGATCAAAAAATTTTGAAAAAATTCCGGAATATTCTCCACGGTGTATAGATTGAACGAAAATTATCACTAGTGCATTACCTTTAATAATTTATCTGGTATATAAAAAAAAAATAAATTTCAAGGTCACCAGTTTTCAGTAAAGATTGGAAACAAACTTTGTTGAAAACTCATTTGGGGTGTGTGTTTATGAAGTCACTGATCATTTTATACCACCATAACAAAAATTTTTATTTTAAAAAACAATCAACGTACGGAACACTAATTGTGCAAGTTCAACTTGCACTTGACCGGTTTTTTTAAAAGGGGAGAGCCCTTATGAATCTATCGCATCGACTCCTGCTTTGTGGGAGACTCCCCATGGAAGAGCCAAATCTTGTCACCTATGGCAATTTGCGAGAGGTATCTCTAAACAAAAGGCCACTGAGAAAATATTTATATCAATCAGAACTTGGCGGAATCAATTCTGATTGCTCTGAACATTTTCCCTGTACTCTACAGAAACGAACTATGTTGTAAAATAGTATTTCTTGTAACTATAAACGCCAATAGTTGATGCAAACGTAAAAATCATCGCATCCCTGCTAAACATCCAGTTCAGTGGTTGGTATGCATAGGTGAAAAGTCGTATCTAAAAATTTGCGCCTGGAATTAGTTATGTCGCCTTGCTTTAGTATCCAACCTAGAAGCAAGGAAAATAAAAAAGGATTAGCGACATTTGTAATAACGATATTCTTTTTGATAATAAGCTATAAGTTGTATCACTGGCTGCTTTCAATAAGAACTAAAAACATACCCGCGCCATCTACCAGAGACTCAACAATTACAAGCCACGATTCAACCTCGTAATCAAAATTACTAGAATAATCGCTAGATCACGACACATATAAACGGTGTGTATCTAGAAAATAACTAGACTAATTTTATTACGTCGATAGTATTGGTGCCACACGGTTGGCAATGGTGGAGCGTTGAGTTGAATACCCTCTCTACCTATTCTGCCATTTTGATGACCGTGCAGTTTCCAGTTCGGCTACAGAACTAGTTTAAATTGGAAGGTTAATGTTGAGCAACGAGTTAACGTGAAATTTCTGGTTAAACTTGAAAGTCAAACTGTAAATCAAATTTACTGTAAACAGGTTTTGACCACCCTTCATAAATGTGTGAGAAGGAAAAGACCTGAGATGAGGAAGAATCGATCTTGGATCCTCCTCCAAGCGGCACCAGCGCATAATGCTTTTTTCAATCAAGGAGTAACCTGATCTTGCTTCATGAGACTTTTTTGTGTTTCCCAAAATGAAGGATGCATTGAAAGGAACCCGTTTTGTGTCCGTTGACGCAGTGAAAAGAAAAAGGGACGGAGGTCATGATGAACCATCAAGACGACCTGCAGCACTGCTTCCAACAATGGAAAATTCATATGGAGCAGTGTAGGGATCGAGAAGGAGTGTATATTGAAGGGGAATATGGTTTTAAGGGGGCTATACCAGTGTAACATAACTACTTAAAAATTAGGATATTTTTCTAGAATGTTTTTAAAGAAAACTATTACATCAAATATTTTAAAATATTGGGTATACCTATTTATTATTTGTTTACAATTACACACAAATTTTTTCCGACCGAAATATTGAAATTTACAGGACTTATACCCCAATAACGGGATAAGTGAAAAAAAAAATAGCTCCACTTCTGCCGTGATTGGCGCCTTAGTATTGCCTGGAATCAAAAAAAAACAAAATGATCATTAAAATAGATATAATTTTCCGTACCATCAACCTTGGATTTAAAAAATATTGAAAATGAAAATTATAAGAATGGCGGAGTTTAGAAAAAAAAAAGGATAATATTTTCGCCAAAAAAGTGTCTGTTTTTTGCATGCCAAATTGATATTTTTGGTCCAATCAAAAAATCCATTATTCATGGTACGACAAAATACGTCCTTAACATGCAAAAAAAAAAATTAAGTCGATGCAATAAATTGTTTTCGAGTTACAGCGGCAGCAAATTTAAAAAAATGCAATTTTGAGAAAAACGCATTTAAAGAATGACTAACGTGTAACACGTAAATAATGATCTCTTGCCACGTACCTACCTTTGTGACTATTTTAAGTTTACTGAAGTATTAGATGTTTAACTTTCACTTACGTGATGCCGTCACGGCATTAAAATTTTAATACCTGCTCCGGCTCGCGTTACGCTTCCAACAACGAGTTTATGGCCCCCCGAGCAGCTGTGCTGTATTTTCAAAAATATACATAGGCCGACTTTGATACTTTGACCTCCTATTCTATACTTGTAGAAGCATCGAAATATGAAAAAAAAATTGATTTTTTTTTAAATTATCACACTGGTAGCCCCTTATTGCCAAAGTTCAAAAATTGAAACTTTAATAAATTCGGCCCGGTTATTTCCTAGCCACACCTTGTAAATCATTTAGCCTCGACAAGGAAGAAAAATAATACATACAAAAAATGTGAATAGATGTTTATTTTTCGTCCCTCAGGGCGCGTCACTGCATCAGGACGTTAAGAACGACAAATTTCTAAACAACAATTTTTGTCACCACTTATTTAAGCTCCCTATATTACCAGATAAAACTCTTTCAACTATTTACGTCAAAGAGTTTCTGCGGACGGAGAGATACGAATTAATTTCGTATAAATGTCCGTTTTTCAAATTTCGATACGAAACACTACAAATACGTACAATATTAACCCGAACTATTCCGAATAAACTTTAACGGTAATTATTATTAGAGAATTTAGTCACTCGACAATATCACATAAAAACCGAAAAAAAAAAACAACCGAATACGCAGGTCGAACGTGACCGAATCTGGGCCGAGTTAAATGATTGATTTCGTGCTTTAACGTTGCACTGCTACCGTTTTCGATTTACTAAAATAACAGATCATTTTGCGGCAAGGACCGCCAAGAATCGGCCGTTTTCGCACCCAAATATGACCTCGTTAACGATATTTGGGAAAAAAGGATTGAAAATCGTTGTTTTAATGGATTTCATAGGTTACATCGATTTTCGATGGTTATAAAATGGTATTTGCTAGTTTTTTTTTGATTTGAATCACTTGTGAATTTTGTCACTATAAATCACTAAAATTTGACAAAGTCTATTTTTCAGCAGTTTTTGACTGTTGTTCTTTCATCCGTAAATCCATCTTGAGACGCATTTCGCCGTATCACGGCGCCTCAGCCGATCGAACGAAAATAAAGTACTTAACGCAGTACTAGCATAAAGAATTTATCTTACTTATAAGCCCTGAACTGAGCTCCTCAACTAAAATTTTGGTGTAGGTACGCACATTTATTATCTAGCCACATAGCAAAGAAACTCTAAATACCAACTAAGTTGGGAATGTGGAATCGTGGCACAATGATACTACTCAGTATATATCACCACTACACCAAACACTTTATTTTTGCACTCGACGCGCGTTTCGCTAACCATGTCAGCTTCATCAGGAGCGATGATTGACTAAAGCTAAACTACAAATCTACCTATTTATCCTTAGCCTAACCCTTGAATTACTCAAGCGGAACTAATGACATAGGCAAGGCCGTCAGTTCCGGTCAAGTAACCAGTAGAGGGGACTATAAGGAATAGGCCCTCTGTCTTTATTTAAACTACTTTTACATTTTATGATTTCCATACTTTCGTATGCGTTCAACAATCTCCTATCAGATACATCCTTTATTAATCTTAAATTATCTAATGTTACAGTATGATTAGCTTCAAGAGCATGTTCGGCAATGCTAGACTTTTCTGTTCTATTGTATTTTAAGTGTGCTAAGTGTTCTTTAAATCTTGTTTTAATTGACCTTTTAGTTTGCCCAACATACTTTTTGTCACAATCATTACAACTAATTTCATAAATTCCACTTTTCTCACAATTAGAAATCTTATCTTTGGGATTTCCTAAGATATTCCTCAGATTGTCTGATGACTTATAGACTAAGGTGAGGCCTACCTTATTAAATAGCTTATTGAGTCCCTTGCTATATTTCGGATTATATGGTATGGAGACATACTTGGTGTTATTTTCTTCGCGTGTAAAAAAGGTGGAATTCTGAATATTAAACCTAAACTTATGTCTATTTATTAGCTTATTTACTAAGTCATCGTCATAACCATTAACTCTAGTTATATTTTCTAATACGATTCCTTTCTTTATTAAAGTTTACTCTATTCAGAGTTCATCGTTTGGTCACTTTCCCTCCCCCCGGCTAGCATTGCCGAACATGCCCTTGAAGCTAATCATACTGTAACATTAGATAATCTAAGATTAATAAAGGATGTATCTGATAGGAGATTGTTGAACGCATACGAAAGTATGGAAATCATAAAATGTAAAAGTAGTTTAAATAAAGACAGAGGGCCTATTCCTTATAGTCCCCTCTACTGGTTACTTGACCGGAACTGACGGCCTTGCCTATGTCATTAGTTTCGCTTGAGTAATTCAAGGGTTAGGCTAAGTATAAATAGGTAGATTTGTAGTTTAGCTTTAGTCAATCATCGCTCCTGATGAAGCTAACATGGTTAGCAAAACGCGCGTCGAGTGCAAAAATAAAGTGTTTGGTGTAGTGGTGATATATACTGAGTAGTCTAAATACCATTTTGAATCACTTCAAACAAAAATATTCAACTGAATTTAGAATCATAGAGATAAGAGGTTAATGAGGTAAGGCAGAAAATTAGAGAAGTTGCTTCATATATACCGTGTTACCTGTGCTATTCAAGATTCTTGAGTCGAGTATCCTGAAAATTCTGTTATTTTTGCAACATTTTAGTTATTTATGATCATAGATACAAAGGTCTGTTGAGGCAGGGGTAAGGGTTAGGTGGGTTAATTCGTATATTTACGGTTCTTGTAGTCGAGAATTTTGAAAATTCTGTTATTTTTTCGGAGTGTGTGAGTTGGGTGAAGGGATCAAAGAGGTCACTTCGTATGTATCGTGTCACACGTCTTTTTCAGGTTAGTGTTCTTCAAGTGTAGAAATTTAAAAATTCTATTTTTTTTCACTATTTCCATTTAATTGAACATATAAGGAGTAAACGAGGAAGGAGAGGTTAGAGGAGCTGCTTTGAATGTGACAAGGGCGATGGAATAATTTTTTAATTTACGTAGTCCAGTGATTTTGTAAATTTTTATTATGTTCAAATTTATAAATAAGTGTTGGGTGTGACTCTAATTGACTCCACGAATCCCCATCTCAATATATAAAACGATTTTCATAACACCCTATATACATCTCTCGCATCGTTGCTCGTCTCCGAGCGTCATGACCGCTATTGCATTGTTACACAGGATTTACTTTACTTCCCATCATCTCCGGTAACAGCTGGTCACTATTTTGGATGTTAAGATCGTTCACTTATATATATATATATATATATATATATATATATATATATATATATATATATATATATATATATATATATATATAGATATATATATATATATATATATATATATATATATATATATATACATATATATAATATATATATATATATATATATATATATATATATATATATATATATAGAAGTGATAGTTTAAACGCTGGGATAGCTCCTGTCCCAGCCTTTAAACCCAGCACACAAAAAAAAACAAATGGAGTGACGCAAAGGGAAAACAAGGAATAAGTATTTTTTAACAAATAATTTTTAACAAATGACTAAAATTGCAGACCATCTAAAGCTCAACCATTACCAAGATATCAATTGGCAACCATGTCTTCTAATAACTAATTTTATAAAAATCCCCAGAAATGTCAACCTTTTGATAATTATTGGCGGAAAACAAAAATGATCTTCCTGTATCACGTTTTTCTGGCGTTCTTTGTGGTGTCTTTCCAGTTAAATTATAGTGTATTATATTAATTTTATATTAGTTAACTTTTAATTATTTTAATGTGTGACATTTCAAATTGAGGCCTAGTAAGTTTTGTAAAAATTTTTTCACTTTTTAACCTGTTTTGTGGTCATGTCTTACTTCTTGTCTTGGAAATGAGAAATGTATAATAAACCTTCTCCGGGAAGAGCAGTGCTGTCAATATTCTGTAAGTACGTTTAATTCCATAAATTACATCTTTCTTCTTCAGAATGTTTGCACATTTCAGATTTCCTGAAGAAGTCCACATACATGGACGATAGCTAGAAAGTTCGAATAAAAATACAGTTCCTTTCACTTCTCTCTCTCTTCAATTATATTAGGAGCAATCCCAGCCTTTCAACTATCATTTAGTGTTACCAGTGCTCCGTTACTGTCCTTCTCCTTATATATATATATATATATATATATATATATATATATATATATATATATATATATATATATATATATATATATATATATACATATATATATATATATATATATATATATATATATATATATATATATATATATATATGTATATATATATATATATATATATATATATATATATATATATATATAAATATATATATATATATACTCCTGGACAAAATTAACGCAACAATATATTAAATCATACATATCTCTATAATGAATTAATTTTAATAATTTTTTTATGAACATTGGTTACACTAAAAGTTAGAAAAAACTTATTCGGATACTTTAAAAGTGAATTAGCTACCAAATTTCTCTATAAGATTTGAATTAAAATTATTCTTAAGACCTAATAACAAAATCTTTGAAATTATGTAATAATGGAGAAAATAAACTGGGACACTAGTAGCAAAATTAATGGTGTAACTGGGACACTAGTAGCGTGTGTTGCCTCCTCTACTTCGGATGACAGCGTTTATGCGCCTAGGCATGCTTCTAATTAAATTTTGGATAAAATCTTGAGGAATTTGCTCCCATTCTGTGATAACTGCATTTTCAAGTTCCCTCAGGTTTCTAGGCGCAGGTATATGACGTTTCACATTTTTCTTAAGGTGATCCCATACATTTTCTATCGGATTCAGATCCGGGCTTTTTGGTGGCCATTACATAATCGGTATATCAACTTGATTAAGATAATCGAGTACCTCCCTAGCCACGTGAGGTCGAACGTTGTCTTGCATAAACAGGAAATTGGGCCCCACAAAATGACCGAAAGGCATCACATGTTCTATTAGAATATTCTCAAGATAGTAGTCAGCATTCATGGATCTCGTACGGACAGGAACTAACTCTGTGCGAGCATCAAAGCAGATGCTACCCCAGAACACAACAGAGCCACCGCCGATTGGAATCCTTGCAGAGATATTGCAAGGAGCAAACCTCTCTCCTGGTCTTCGCCATACTCGCTCACGACCATCTGGATGTTTTAGACTAACCCTAGTTTCTTCTGTGAAGAAAACTTGTTTCCAATCATCCACAGACCAGTTTTCGTGATTTCGAGCAAAACATAACCTGGCAACTCTGTTCTCTCTAGTAAGCAAGGGCGCAGTGGCTGGTCTCCTACTGTTTAATCCAGCTTCATTTAACCGTCTTCTAACTGTTTTTAGAAGAAATTGTGACATTACGAACAGCTTCGCGTTCGTTTCTTATTATAGAACTAGTGACAGTCCTGTTTCTTAAAGCATATTGTCTTATAAAACGTTCATCTAGGTCGCTAGTGCATCGTTTTCGCCCTTGCCCTAGCCTTCTAGAATAAGTTCCTACTTCATTCAAGCGTCTTACCATACGACTTATTGTGGAACGATGTTTGCCAAACAAATTGGCAACATAACTCTGACAATATCCCTCGTCCAATAAAACTGAGGTTCGCACTACCTCGTGTTCAGTTAAATTCCTTGTTCGATTCATTTTTCTAATTCTTCGAGGTCAAAAATAAAACAGTCTACCACAAAAACGTATTACTTTGAAAAAGGGAACAATTTATAAGCTTACTTTTAAAGAAAATCTATCGCTTTATTACAGAAAATTGTTTATCTTCTAAAAAATTCTTTAAAACTGTAAATCTAAACGAATTGTTTTGATTTCTGTCATGAACAACGAAATAAAATATGCATAGCCTACTATTCAAATACTCGATAAACTTTAAAACTGACATAAGAAAAAGATAAATTAATTTTCAGATTGTTGCGTTAATTTTGTCCAGGAGTTTATACGAGTATATGTATATATATATATATATATATATATATATATATATATATATATATATATATATATATATATATATATATATATATATACGTATATATATATACGTATATATATATATATATATATATATATATATATATATATATATATATATATATTTAATCTTTTTAATTCAAAATAGCCGCTTCAGAGTCCAAAACGACATGCGAGGCTTGAAACGGGCGAAACAATTGCACCCTTAGATTTCAACCCAAAACAAAAAAAAAAGCAAAAAATTTTCATTAATATATGTCAAAAACTAGTGGATAACATACGGAAATTTCGTTTTTTGGAAAAATAGTGCACTTTTGAAAAAAAAAATGTTAATTTTTCACCCAAAAACTTCACGAAAAATTGTTTATAAAAAAAGAAGTTTATAACTTATCGCAAAATCCGTACGTTATCCACTAGTTTTTGACATATATTAATGAATATTTTTTAGGTTTTTGTTCTAGGCTGAAATCTACGGGAGCAAACGTTTCGCCCGTTTCAGGCCTCGCATAAAAGGGCCTTGTCGTCTTGCATTTTGAAGTGGCCATTTTGAATTAACATTACACTTTCTCGGTCGAAAATTTTAATAATTTTTATGGGACTGATAAATTAATAAAAAACATTTTTTGAGTCCGTAATTTTTCTGACATATAATTTAAATATTCTAATACAAGAAAAAAATTTTACATAATTTTTTAAATGAGTTTTATAGGGGTTTTTTGCAGCGTCATGGAAGCCATTTTGAAAAGTTTGATCTGCTGGCGTGCACGATTGCTGCTCACGGGAACATTTGAAAAAAATATATCCTTAGAAAAAGTATGACTATGGCTCCATTATAGACTACGATTGTTTTGTTTGAGCAAAAATTCAAAAAATGGCGGACCTCCAAAGTTGATGGTCTTAGAAATACCATTTTTTTTTGTAAAAAAAACATTAAGAATTGAGAAAAAAATTAACCAATCTTTTTTATTCTAGTTTATACTGGGGCTATTCTTGTGTAGAAGAACATAATAAAATTTCAGACCGATCCGTTAAATGGTTTTTAAGTTATCGGGCACGCCAATTACAAAAACGTTGTCTTGAGAAAAACGAGTTTAAAGTTTTGATAAACAAATTTTCAAATATAATCTACTTACGTTCAATCAGCTATGCCTACTGCATACAAAATTCCTTCCGACTCCTCATACACCTCGTTCTCAAGTGTTCATTCGTCTCTCTGTGCAATTTTGGCCTCTCTCAAATCAGAAGGTTTTACAATTTTTTCTGCAGATGTACTGACAAAATTAGAATTACTTTCATCTGAAAATCGATTAACATGAAACTATGTTTTACGTGATCTACACAGTCGCCTACCGTTTACTTTGGAGCTATAGTTTTGCTTCAAACTGAAAAGATATTATACCCATTATAGTAAGTTCTTCTTTTACCTGCTTTTATCTCTCTTAGAATCATAAAAGTAGCAGCAGAAGTTCGACGCAGGTAGAGCAAAACCTTTGTAAACATTAAAAATTGAGGAAAAAATTAACCAATCTTTTTTATTCTAGTTTATACTGGGGCTATTTTTGTGTAGAACATAATAAAATTTCAGACCGATCCGTTAAATGGTTTTTTAAGTTATCGGATACGCCGATTACAAAGACGTTGTCTTGAGAAAAACGAGTTTAAAGTTTTGACAAACAAATTTTCAAATATAAAATCTACTTACGTTCAATCAGCTATGCCTACTGCATACAAAATTCCTTCCGACTCCTCATACACCTCCTTCTCAAATGTTCTTTCGTCTCCCTGTGCAATTCTGGCCTTCTCAAATCAGAAGTTTTTACAATTTGTCTGCAGATATACTGGCAAAATTAGAATTACTTTCATCTGAAAATTGATTAACATGAAACTCTCTTTTAAGTGATCTGCACAGTAGCTTCGAATTAAATTTCCCGTATTTTTTATCTATTTTGCACAATATTAGCCAAGACGTTTACTCAGTGATGTTAGCCCTGCGAGCGATATTTTCGAATTGAGCAGGTCAGCGTACTGTTTGCTTTGGAGCTACAGTTTTCCCTCATACTGAAAAGATATTATTATACCCATTATAGTAGGCTCTCCTTTTACATGCTTCTATATTTCTTAGAATCATAAAAGCAGCCGCAGATGTTCGACGCAGGTAGAGCAAAACCTTTGTAAACGGCCGAAAGGTAAGTTGGCACGCCGAGCGATCGATTGGGCCTGCCTTATTCTTGGCGCTATAATCGTTTGTAACTTCGAAAGTATTTGAAATTTTCTTCTGAAATTTTCAAAGAATATTATTGAAATATAATATTTCCCAATAGGATACTCTCTAAAAAGCCGATTTTTCCGACCCGAAAAAGTGTAATGTTCCTTAAAAAAAATATTTTTGTACACCTAAATATTTGTTTAATAAAGTACTTCAAATAATTTTTTTTACTTTTATTATACGCTTGAAAAAAATTCCCGACATTAGCCTTTTTTCCTAGGACCTAGGACCCCTTGAAATGGACTTTGGTAACAGTAAAATCATCCGTTCAATTTATCCTTGTGCTTGTATCTCTCACGTCAGTTTACCGTATTCATTGCTAAACTTTTTAATATTCCAATTATTATTTTCGATATTTTTTCCGCTCGAAGATTTTTATCGCGGCAAAGAGATGCATCACAGCGATTGAAAATAACGGTCGGAATGAAATGAACTCGAGCATTAGACATCTGATTGCCGGTTTGAATGTTACAACATGCTGTTTTTTTATGATTAGGCATTGGACAGTCCGATTTTTTTTTCTGCGCTGTCTAGAAGGGGTCAATGAATTCTAAAAAAAAAAACGTTTTGTTAATCAAATAAGTTGGGCACAACAATCGTTTTTAATTGGGCATTTTGTAAGGCAATTGGAATTTTTTTTTTTTAATTTCTTTTTGTTGATGCCTCGGGGGCTAATAGAAATATTCTTTTGTTAGCTCATCTCACTGTCATAAGGATAATATAAAAATCACTGAACCGTATGAATTAAGATTTGTCAAGTATGATGATGAAAATTGGCCTTTACCTGAGCATTATAAACTGGCGATCAAAATATTCGCGTAATGAAAATTGCTGTTTAAATTTAATACGACAAATTTCCACTATATTTGCCTTTATATACTGTGTGTGTCAAGTAAGAACGAGACCGCTCGTATTCTTAAAAAACCGGTCAAGTGCAAGTTGAACTTGCGCAATTAGTGTTCCGTACATTGATTGCTTTTAAAATAAAAATGTTGTAACGGAAGTATAAAATGATCAGTGATTTCACAAAACACACCCCAAATGAGTTTTCAACAAAGTTTATTTCCAATCTTTACTGAAAATTGATGACCTTGAAATTTCTATTTTTTTTATATACCAGATAAATTTTTACAGGTAATGCACTCGTGATAATTTTCGTTCAATCTGCACCCCGTGGAGAATATTCCAGAATTTTTTCAAAATTTTTTGATAAGTACTTTTCGATTTTTCGCGATTTTTTAAAAATAATACAAAGAAAAGTGCACGCAAGTATTACATTATATATATATTTTTTTACTCGTGTTTTCACAAGCTTTCATTTCACACCACACTCGATTACCTAGTAAAGAATTTTTTTTTTTTTCACTTCCGATTTCACCCCCCAAAACTAACCCCTTAAGTCAAAATTTAACTTTCAAAACTACATGGCTCTGATGAAGCCATCAATTCCTATATTATTACCAAATTTCAACTTTCTATGAGAAATAATTTCGGAGAAAATCTGGTGTGACAGACGGACAGACAGGCACCGAAGTGATCTTAAAATGTGTTTCGAGAACCTTTTTTGCTATGAATGTATTCTTGGGTGCGCTAACAACGGCGCAATTACCTTAGTTTGTTGTCCAATCGCCTCCTTCATGGATAATCGCCCGGTATCTTCGAGGTATGCTGTCGACGAGATTTTCTGCATACTCATTTTTCGAGTCTCGCGAGATAACTGAGTCAAAGTCCTCAATCTTTCTTCTGAGCTTTCTCTTTAGAAGGAACCAAATGTTTAATAGGGTTGGCGTCCGGCGATTATGAGGGCCACTCTAGTATCTTATCGTGGTCTTAAGCGAGCCGCTTCTCGACGTAATTTTCGTCTAGCAAAGATTTCTTCAACGTACTTCGGAATTTGACATCATGAGCACGAAGATGTTGTCGAATGGTCTCATGGCTCACATTTAAACTCGATTTTCTTAATTCCACCACTACTTGTCGCAGCGTCAATTTCAGGTCCCGTGAACACAAAAACACGATTAGTTTTTCGACTTTCAGAGTGACTTTGCCTACCGAGCCACGTTTTGGCAGGTTATTGACATTTTTCCGATTTACCCACTTCTTCACAAACGATACCGACTTTTTAATATACAGGGTGTCCCAGCATTCCGTGTACATAGAGTTACTGTGGATTTGTGGGATAAAAATATGACCATTTAACCCAACTTGCCTTAGTCCAAAAATTTGTAATTTTTGAGATACAGGATTCAGTATATATCACCA
Organism: Pachyrhynchus sulphureomaculatus; assembly: GCA_019049505.1. Classification (NCBI taxonomy): domain Eukaryota; kingdom Metazoa; phylum Arthropoda; class Insecta; order Coleoptera; family Curculionidae; genus Pachyrhynchus; species Pachyrhynchus sulphureomaculatus. The sequence goes on from CM032449.1 coordinate 222,808,352, forward strand.
CTACACTAAACACTTTGTTTTTGCATTCGACGCGCGTTTCGCTAACCATGTTAGCTTCATCAGGAGCGATGATTGTCAATCATCGCTCGTGATGAAGCTAACATGGTTAGCGAAACGCGCGTCGAGTGCAAAAATAAAGTGTTTGGTGTAGTGGTGATATATACTGAGTATTGTCATTAGGCCAAAGATACAGGATGTCAAAGTTACTTTTATTTTAGTTTTTTCCTAAGTAGCTTTCTTAATAATTGTACTATTTATACAAGATTCGGTGCTTTTCTGAGATGAGAAATCGAAATCAGCTCACAGTTTTATTGTAAATTAGCCGGGCCCGCGGCTCCGCTCGCGTGGACTTGATTCACCACTACCGTCACTGCTTATTCCTTTATGTTGCCCAACGTAATAAAATATCTCCCATTTATTCCCCTTTTCTCTCAATATTTCTCCTTTTCTCCCATTATCTCTACATAATTTCCATTATCTAGGGTTATCTCTGCTCATCTCCCATTATTTCTCCTTATCTACCATTATCTCACCTGATCTCCCATCATCTAGGCTTATCTCGACCTATCTCTCAATATTTCTCCTTATCTCCCATTATTTCTCCTTATCTCCCATTATCTCACCACGACTCCCATTATCTAGACTTATCTCTGCTTATCTCCCATTATTTCTCCTTATCTCCCATTATTTATATTTATCTTCTATTATCACACCTTATCTCCCATTATCGAGGCTTATCTCGACTTATCTCCCATTATTTGTCCTTATCTCCCATTATCTCATCTTATCTCCCATTATCTAGGATTATATCGAATTATATAGAACATATGTATAAATTTATAAAAAAACACATAAATCGGATAAGTGGCTCTCAAGTGATAAGCGCACTAACGGACAGACACACAGACAGAGAGACGTTGCATTTTATATATATTATATTCTTTGCTACATGATATTGTTCCATATTTAATGCTTTAGGCAGTGTATTGCAAGAGAACCCGCTAGCGGCAAACTTGACTTGATTCACTATTATCGTCACTGTTTATTCCTTATGTCATCTAACGTAATAGAATATATCCTATAACCTGGCCAAAGAACATATGTATGTTTAACAAAAAAGCACGTAAATCGGATATGTAGTTCTCCAGTGATAAGCGCACTAACGGACAGACAGACAGAGAGACGTTGCATTTTATATATATTATAGATATTCTTTGCTACATGATATTGTTCCATATTTAATGGTTTAACATGTTTAAAAAAAGTATGTAAATCGGATAAGTGGTTCTCCAGTGATAAGCGCACAAACGAACAAACAGACAGAGATATGTTGCATTTTATATATATAATAGATGTAATAAAATATATATCTATAACCTGGTCAGAGAACATATGTATGAATTTAAAAAATCACGTAAATCGGATAAGTGGATCTCGAGGGATAAGCGCACTAACGGACAGACAGACAGACAGCGAGACGTTGCATTTTATATATATTATAGATATAGATTATTATTATTATTATTCTATAACCTGGCCAAAGAATATATGTATGAATTTAAAAAAAAAGACACATTAATCGGATAAGTGGTTTTCGCGTGATAAACGCACTAATGGACAGACAGAGAGACATTGCATTTTATATATTATAGATTATAGATATTCTCTGCTACATAATATTGTTCCATATTTAATGGTTTAGGCTGGTTATTGCAAGAGAACGCGCTAGCGGCAAACTTTTTTCCGACTTCATTCACTATTTTACGTCACCACTCATTCCTTATGCTACCTATCGTAATAAAATATAGCCTATAACCTGGCCAGAGAATATATGTATGTTTTAAAAAAAAAAGTACGTAAATCGGATAAGTGGTTCTCCAGTGATAAGCGCACTAACGGACAGACAGACAGACAGACAGAGAGATGTTGCATTTTATATATATTATAGATAGTAGAGGGTGCCACTTATTGGACTGTGTATACTTTTAAATTGTCATACCTTTATATATATGTATATATATATATATATATATATATATATATATATATATATATATATATATATATATATATATATATATATATATATGTATATATATGTATATATATATGTATATATATATATATATATATATATATATATATATATATATATATATATATATAATGTTTTGGGATTCGATCTTCGTCCATTCTTTGAATGTGCCCAAACCATATAAGTTGTTTGGTTAGAATGTCGTCAGTAATACCGTATTTGATTCCCATGGTTTTTTTAATACATTCGTTGGTGACTCTTTTTCTTCTGGAAATTCCTGCTGCTCATCTCCAGAAGTCCATTTCCGTTTCTCTCAGCGTGGCTTATGCTCTTTCCTTCAGAGGCCATACTTCACAGGTATATAATGTGATACTGTTCATCATGGTTTCATATATCCTCTTTTTGTTGCTTTTATTTATAGATTTAACCCATACGATGCTGTTTAGCAGTTTAATGACCTTTCTTCCTGCCGTATTTTCCTCTTTTATTGCCTTGTCGTGATTTCCATCCTCCGAAATTTTGATTCGCCGCAGTATTTTATCGTCGTTCAATAGTCCAGTATAAGATGTTTTTGGTGCCCCCTAATCCATAGATATTCTGTCTTCTTTATATTGACTTCTAAACCTCAATCTTTGTATTCGTCAAATAGTTCCCTCGTCATGTAGTTCAGGTCATGGCGATCTTGGACCATTACCACTTGATCATCCGCCAAGCATAGCGTGCACAACATGGTGTTATTTAATGGTATCCCCATTGGTCTACATTTCTGCTGTCGTCTGTTTAGTACAGTTTCCAGGTATATTTTAAAAAGGGTTGATGATAAACAGCATCCTTGCTTCAGACCTTTTAACGAAATAAATCCTGATGTTATTTGTGTTCCTATTTTAGTTTTTCTTATGGGTTAATCGTATAGTGTTTTGACAGCTTTAATTAATTCTATGTTAATATTAGTACTCTCCAATGATTGCCACAATTTTTGCAATGGAACGCTGTCATATGCTTTCTTAAGTCAACAAACAGTAAGTGGACTTCTTGGTTTCGCGAAATCTTTTTTTCTATTAATTGAGTTAAGGAGAAAATGTGGTCTATTGTGGATCGTCCCTTGCGAAAGCCTGCTTGTTCTTCTGCTTCGAAATCTTGATATTCCTACTCCATTTCGTTCTTTAAAACTTTTCCATAGATTCTACTTATGGATGCCTTAGAAGATACAAACGTGAATACGCGATTTCGGGCATCAAGGAAAAAACTGAGATTCGAGCGGTGATAAAATTTTACTTTTTAAAAAAGAAAACGACCACCGAAATAAAAATGAAGCTTCACAATGTCCTCGATGACTCTTCTCCTTCATTGAAAACCGTAAACTACTGGATTTTTGGGTTTAAACGTGACCGAATAGCACAAATAACGAGCATCGCAGTGAATGCCCCAGCGATGTGACAACAGCGGATATTGTGACAAAAATCCACAAAATGATTTTGAATGACTTCCGTTTGAAGGGTCAGGAGATTGCTAACATTATCGGGATCTCAAGTGAACGCGTGCATAACATTTTGCATAACCATTTGGGTATGCAAAAACTGTGTGCACGATGGGTAGCGTGGCACGACAATGCAGCTGCTCTCACGTCACTGGTCGCCATGACCAAAACTCATGAACTTCACTTCGAATTGCTTCTCCACCCTATTCGCCTAATTTGGCCCCTCGGACTGATGTACGCTGAGAATGACTATATTGCACGTCAAGAGAAATCATTTTACAAAAAAAGATTGCTGGACGAAATGTATTGAGCTCGAAGGAGGTTACATTGAAATATAAAGGTGGATTTTTGAATTTTGTTCATATTTTCTTTCTCGATTGCCTTACATCTCAAACGACCCTCGTAATAAATATATTTATATTCACAAATGTCTTTACGGCATAGAAATACGTTAATATAAAGCGTTTTCAACAGAATTTCTTTTATTTTCCTTTGAATATTCGTTAAAATATTTCTGAAGTATTTACCAGACATCTATGTAGGCATCTCATGCATATTAAAGCCTATATTAGCGCACCGTAAATAAATCTATTTATAACTAGATATATCTATATTAAGTAAATGTAAATCTCAAAGATCTCCACCTTGTATTTTAACATTACAAATCTACTTAAAACGGTCATATGATTCGCTATGGAAATGTGGGCAGGGCCTCATGCAGATTCTTTGATACCAACTAATTTTAACAGCGCTGTTGGATGGAATATTTTAGAAACGATTAGAGGTATAAAATGGGAAGCAACTAGCTCCACTTAATTGGTATACGAGTACAACTTTACCACCTATCAAACAGATTTATTAACATTCGACACGATACTTTAGGCGCGTGGTAAGCGATTAATTAAACATCTAGTTTCCCTACAAAAGAGTATGCTGAAATGGGCCAATTTGTTGGTCACTTTTGGTATCTCTAGTTTATTATTATTAGCGATTCAGCTGACACTGTATAAAATTTGTTCCAGAACTTAATATCCTTTTCATTTCCTACGCTTTTTTTAGGTTGATTATAAGACCTTTCCAGATTCGATACCGATTCGCTTGGTGTTCTACAATAGAGGGTTCTATTTTACTTGGAGCTTATGATTCTCAATCCATTATTAAACACTACGGTTAAACTTCGTTACGCGGGCTTTTCAGAAAAAGGGAAGAGGCAGTTTTTACACGTTTTTTTTGCATGTAAATAGTACGTAAGCGTACGAAAGTCCACTATGCTACTGAGAACCACCAGTGAACACGAAGAGGACAAATCACAAGGTTTTTTTTTAGAATATACCTAAAATGCTCTAGTTTTGAAAGATTGAGGAGAATAAAACCTAGGTAAGGCTGTTTTGTTAACCTGAACTAACCTTGGTCTCCAGTCACTAATATAGCACGTATATCATTTTTAGTGTTCCGTACGGAACACTTATAAGATCACTTCGGTGTCTGTCTGTCTGTCTGTCTGTCTGTCTGTCTGTCTGTCTGTCACACCCGATTTTTCTCCGAAACTATTTGACATAGAAAGGTGAAATTTGGTAGTAATATAGGAATTGATGGCCTCATCAGAGCCATGTAGTTTTGAGAATTAAATTTTGACTTAAGGGGTTAGTTTTGGGGGGTGAAGTCAGAAGTGAAAAAAAAAAATTTTTTACTAGGTCATCGAGTGTGGTGTCAAATGAAAGCTTGTGATAACACGAGTAAAAAATATATATATAATATTGTACTTGCGCGCACTTTTCTTTGTATTATTTTTAAAAATTCGTGAAAAATCGCTGTCCCGGGCCTTATCTCGAAAAGTACTTATCAAAAAAATTTCGAAAAAATTCTGGAATATTCTCCACGGGGTGTAGATTGAACGAAAATTATCACGAGTGCATTACCTTTAATAATTTGTATGGTATATAAAAAAAACAAAAATTTCAAGGTCATCAGATTTCAGTAAAGATTAGAAACAAACTTTGTTGAAAACTCATTTGGGGTGTGTTTTGTGAAGTCACTGATCATTTTATACCACCGTAACATAAATTTTGACATAAGGGGTCTTTTTGAGGGGTGAAATCGGAAGTGAAAAAAAATTTTTTTTACTAGGTCATCGAGTGTAGTGTCAAATGAAAGCTTGTGAAAACACGAGTAAAATATATATATATATATATATATATATATATATATATATATATATATATATATATATATAATATATAACATATATATATATATATATATATATATATATATATATATATATATATATATATATAATAATGTAATACTTGCGCACACTTTTCTTCGTATTACTTTTAAAAAATCGCTGTCCCCTACCTTATCTCGAAAAGTACTGATCAAAAAATTTTGAAAAAATTCTGGAATATTCTCCACGGGGTATAGATTGAACGAAAATTATCACGAGTGCACTACCTTTAATAATTTATTTGGTATATAAAAAAAAAACAAAATTTCAAGGTTACCAGTTTTCAGTAAAAGATTGGAAAACAAACTTTGTTGAAAACTCATTTGGGGTGTGTTTTGTGAAGTCACTGATCATTTTATACCATCCTAACAAAAATTTTTATTTTAAAAAACAATCAATGTACGGAACACTAATTGTGCAAGTTCAACTTGCACTTGACCGGTTTTTTTTTTTTTACACATTAAGGTAGGACATTTTTTTTTTCATTATTTAATGTATTTTGTAATTTTTGATTATTTAACTCAGGTTAATTTCAGTTAGTTCAGGTTAACAAAAACGGTTGCCTCCCGATTTTTTCTCATAAGTTTTTCAAATTTAAGGCCATTTTAAGCCTATAAAAAAAAATCTTCCTTTTTCTGAAAAGCCCACGTAGCGAAATTTTACCAAAAAAAAAAAAATGACAATAAACAATTTTGTGATAAGATTAGATTATAACTGAAAAAAAATTTAATAATTTTTTGAAAAGATTGGGCTGACCTCTACATTTTACCCATTAGTGTGAACGGAGCCTATACTTCCGAAAACCACTGCCAGTATCGATCAGTGATTATCAACAGCTGTCAGTGATATAAGTTAATTTTTATTTTCCAAAAAAAAAAAGTTCAAAAGCGGCTTCCCTCCGATATTTTCTCGTAAGTCTTTCAAAATTAGAATTAGAGATTTTAAGCCTATTGCAAGAAAAAAAAAACCCTTTTTCTGAGAAGCCCGCGTAACGAAGTTTCACTAAAACTATCTTAGGGGGAGGAGCTTAAAGCTCTCGAATTGTAGTGATGGGTTGACATTGACAGAACCTCAAAACAAACATACACTGTCTTGATATTGTGTTTACTCGGAGAAATATTAATCTATAATTTATAATATATATAAAATGCAACGTCTCTCTGTCTGTCTGTCCGTTAGTGCGCTTATCGCTGGAGAAACACTTATCCGATTTACGTACTTTTTTTTTTAAAACATACATATGTTCTCTGGCCAGGTTATAGGCTATATTTTATTACGATAGATAGCGTAAGGAATGAGCAGTGACCATAATAGTAAATTAAAAGTTTGCCGCTAGCGCCTTCCCTTGCAATACACAGTCTAAACCATTAAATATGGTACAATATTTATGTAGCAGAGAATATCTATAATCTATAATTTATAATATATATATATATATATATATATATATATATATATATATATATATATATATATATAATGCAATGTCTCTCTGTCTGTCTGTCTGTCCATTAGTGCCCTTATCACTTGAGAACCACTTATCCGATTTACGTGTTTTTATAAATTTATACATATGTTCTAAATAATTCGATATAAGCCTAGATAATGGGAGATAAGGTGAGATAATGGGAGATAAGGTGAGATAATGGGAGATAACTATAAATAATGGTAGATATGGAGAAATAATGGGAGATAAGCAGAGATAAGTCTAAATAATGGGAGTTTTAGTGAGATAATGAGAGATAAGGGGAAATAATGGGAGATAAGGAGAAATAATAGGAGATGAGCAGAGATAAGCCTAGATAATGAAAATTATGTAGAGAAAATGGGAGATAAGTAGAAGTAATGGGAGATAAGGGAAAATAATGACAGATATTGTATTACGTTAGGTACCATAAGGAATAAGCAGTGACGATAGTAGTGAATCAAGTCCACGCGAGCTGAGTCGCGGGCACGACTAGTCATATTACAAGATAATGCTGAGTTAAAACCAACAGAGACGGAAAGCATTATAACAGAAGAAACGTTGAGCCGTAAGTCATTAAGGACGTTCCCAAGAAAATAAATTTTCTTACGATTATCTAGAAAATTTGAATACACATATTTATTAGTGTCCATTATACGTAGAAAAAATTTCAATACTCCTTACGGCCCTAAATTCGTAAATATTGGTTGTTAAAATTTGCATTTTTAACATACGAACCCTACCCCGACCTATATTCAAACCGAGGTTATATTATATAGCAATGGTAATTGTCTTACAATTGTTTTCAAAAACTTAGAATCATTAATTAAAAATATAACAAATTTTTTCTGTAAAGAAAATTATAGCAAGCGGTATTCGTTTTTAGTGGTCCGTACGGAACACTTATAAGATCATTTCGGTGTCTGTCTGTCTGTCACACCCGATTTTCTCCGAAACTATTTGACATAGAAAGGTGAAATTTGGTAATAATATAGGAATTGATGGCCTCATCAGAGCCATGTAGTTTTGAGAATTAAATTTTGACTTAAGGGGTTAGTTTTGGGGGGTGAAGTCGAAAGTGAAAAAAAAAATTTTTACTAGGTCATCGAGTGTGGTGTCAAATGCAAGCTTGTGAAAACACGAGTAAAAAATATATATGTAATATTATACTTGCGCGCACTTTTCTTTGTATTATTTTTAAAAATTCGCGAAAAAATCGCTGTCCCGGGCCTTATCTCGAAAAGTACTTATCAAAAAAATTTCGAAAAAATTCTGGAATATTTTCCACGGGGTGTAGATTGAACGAAAATTATCACGAGTGCATTACCTTTAATAATTTATATGATATATAAAAAAAACAAAAATTTCAAGGTCATCAGATTTCAGTAAAGATTGGAAACAAACTTTGTTGAAAACTCATTTGGGGTGTGTTTTGTGAAGTCACTGATCATTTTATACCTCTGTAACAAAATTTTTTTGTTTTAAAAGCAATCAACGTACGGAACACTAATTGCGCAAGTTTAACTTGCACTTGACCGGTTTTTTTATAAAATATCTTGAAAATTTTGATAATTTTTAGTTTTCCTCGCATAACTTGATAAATAGAAGTTCGCGACTTGGGAACGTCGCCCTGCGCGGGATGTTTGAAATACCGTTAACGCACAGCTGATTTTAATAAATCCGTGTAGCTCACAGATATAGAAAAGTGTGGGTTATCGTATCGTAAATAAAAAGTCAATATTTATAACAAATCAAATAGTTATTAGTATTCATCATAAATAAAGAGCATTTACAGAATTTACTAAATTACCTTTAGTACAGTTGTGACATTTTATTTTAAACTTTGAATGAAGCCCTTCTCTTTTGCTATAACTCAATTTTTCGATATCTAAGACTTCTGCAGCCGGTACTCATCAGGAATTTTAGATTGACCTATTTCATTAATTGTTATTTGAATTTCCTGTTTTTCTGCATTAGGCATACTTGCTAATGCTATATTTATTTTTTCAGCAGATTTTTTTTAACAAATCTGCCATTCTTTAATCGTGAAGTCATTATTTAAGCACTATTAAGAATTTCCAATATAAAAGTAACCTCGAAAAATACTCCAAAACGTTAAAACCCATAGACGCGGAGGATGGACTGAGTGTTCTGTATCCAGTTATGAAGTAAATATGGACGCATAAGTGTAAGAGAGACAAAGTAAATGAGCGGCCAGTAGCTGTCTCTTTCTAGAATGCCGCTAAGCTAGGGCGCTCTTGAAAATAATATTTCTAACTGTTCTATATGAACTAAAATCGGGTAGAGGCTTTTTTTCGCCTTGTCTATTACAGGCCTACAAAAAAGAGACAAGTATTGGCCGCACAGTCGCTTTGTCTCTTTCTAGATAATGGTCAATTGTGTGAGGTTAATGCTCAGTCCATCCTCTATGCCTATAAAATTATATAAAAAAACAACACTATGTTTTAATTTCCAATATATTTAAAGTCACTTGACAATTGTTTCACCATACAATGGCTTCTTCAGAAGTAAATAAGAAAGAAAAATATTTGGTAGTAATCCTGGTTATATAGTGCTTAAAACTATCCTTAATTATCTAAGATTACGCTAATCATTTTATTATATTATTTACAGACAGAATTATTTTAAGAATGCAAATCTGTGGTACTATTTTCGAGAACTAATAAAGATTAAGTAAGGGTGAATGGTTTAAGTCTACCTGTTCGTTTAATAATTGATTGGAGTTTTTCCGTTTGTTAATTTCAAGACATTCATGCAAATTTACTTTTTTAGATTTATTTTCTACATGTAGGATTTTTAACGTATCATCAATATTATGGGATTCGTTTATTATATGGGTTGCGTAATGTGAATTGTTGTTATTTTTTAAATAACTATGTTTATGTTCTTTAATGCGAGTTTCAAAAGATCTAACAGTTTATCCTACGTAGGTTTTAGTATACGATCCACAATTAAATAGATAAACTCCCGATTTTAAGGATTTCTTAGATTTGGTTTTGTTATTCAAAATTATACTCCCTAATGAATTACTGGTTTTGAAGGCTATTTTATTGTTCTTTTTTATTAAATGCTTGGAAATTGTTCTAGTTATTTTCCCTGAATGTGTGTGAATGTACTAAATCTTTCTTTTTTGTCATTAATTGTGGGATAAATTATAGAGATTGCTTGTTTACATGATTTTTATTCAAGATATTATCTATAATGTTGGGGTCATATCCATTATTAATTGCTATTTTTTTTGATTATGTTGAATTCTTTGTTAAAATTAGTTTTAGTCATAGGGATATGTAACAATCTATGTATGAAAGAGTTAAAAGCTGCCATTTTGTGAGGATAAGGGTGGGATGAACTATTCTGTATGAATGTATTAGTATGTGAAGGTTTGTGAAAAATCGAGAAATCGTGTTTTTATTGTTCACTTTTGATATAGATATGTCTAAGAAATTTATAGAGTTATTGGTTTCTAATTCTATGGTAAATTTAATATTAGGATGCAAATTATTTAGGAAGTTAAGGAGGATTTTTAGTTCCCGTGAAACAGGAAATGATATCGTCAACATATTTATACCAGTAAACAATATTTTTTGCTTACCGCGTTTTGATGAATTTTTAGTTCTAAATGATCCAGGAAAATTTCCGCTAGTAACGGGCTTAAAGGATTACCCATTATTAGACCTTCTTTAGATGTATAAAAGTTATCGTTGAATTCAAAATAGTTTTGATCCAAGCACGTCGTAAGTAAATCTAAAATATCCCGTTTAATTTCGTTTACTTTATTCTTGATTAAGAATTTATATACTAATTCTATGACTTCATATGCTGGGATACTAGGAAATAAGTTTTGTACATCAAATGAGATAATTCTAGAATTTTCCGGTAAGTTAATATTTTTAATTTTATCAATTAGTTCATAGGTGTTGGATATACTATATTTCGGTTTAAATTTGCAATGTTGTCGTAGTAAAGGGATGAGTTTTTGTGATAATTTGATTGATGGTGCCGTAACAAACGATACAACTGGTCTAATAGGGAAATCCTTTTATGCAATTTAATTAGGGAATATAGTTTTGGAGCTTTTGGCGCTTTAAATATATTGGAAATTAAAACATAGTGTTGTTTTTTATATAATTATTATGAATTTTTAACATGTATCGGCTAACCCAATCAAAGATCTCTATGCCTATGTTAAAACCCAACATAAACAACTCGTGTCTCAATCGGAGTAAGAATGTAACGTTACCATATCCGAAAAACGACACAGTGAGGTTATTTTTGTATTTCTGAGCATGGAACGGGGCGAAAAAGCGCACTACGTCTCAACTATTTTCTTGTTGTACTCATGGTAGTTTACATAGGAGGAATCTTTCTGTAAGTTGAGCATGATTGCTTCTTGGAAACGTTGTTAAAAGAAACGAGAAAATACGAGCGGAAAGTAATTTAAATGCTGATAATTGGTACGGGATAAACAAGCTAGAAGGCATAGTGAATATCATTCGGAAGATGCCATAACCATTAAAAAAAAACTGTACCAAAAGGTTCATTGAGATATGGCTAAAATTAAATAAATATTTCTTAACAGCATATTCATTTTCGTGCCAGTACACTTGAAGTTGTTCGTACTAATAATTCTCTGTTATACTCGTACACCACACTTTACCCTACGGTTAGATCTATATTATGAACCATTTCCTTAGTACCTGATAATGAAAAATATTTTACACCTCAATGGTTATAGATTTAAGAAAATGAGAGGTAAGAGTTAAGAACAGAGATTTAACAGTTGCGTGTTACTTCTAACGGTGCGTTGTTAGAGGTACTACTATAAACTCTATTCCGTTCCTTGAATATACAAGATAACTAACCTCAAAGTACCCTATTCTGTTTATAAAATTATACAGTATGTCTTGTAAGTTTGCATTATATTAATTCAACCGTTTTGCAAATATAAGATACAAATATTTTGGTTCAAAGAATTACGTTAATTTTTATAGCTTTAGCAGGTACACAAAAAATCGTTCAAGAGTTATCGAGCTATAGACCGACAGATAGGCAAAGCGACTGAAATGTGTTTTTCATGATCTAGGAACCCTAAGACGTGAAGAAGAGCAAAAATCTCAGAGCGTGATTTTTTCACGAATACAACAGCACTGAAAGTAAAAAGGGGGGAACGATAGTAGTAAAAATTGATTCACCCTCTCAGCTCAAATGTACAGGATGTTTTTTTTTTATGTTGGAACATATTCGCCGTCAATCATCGCTCCTGATGATTCTAACAGAGAACCGTAATATACGTTCGTGCTGCCAGTTCTCTAGTTTGAGTTAGGGGCTACTGTAAGAAATTTTTGTCAACTGTCTCTCATAGGCATCATATACTGTGGGTTTCAAATAACATACGCAAATATAAACTGACAACGGGTTTTGGACTTCTTATGTCAATTATGAAGTTAATGAAATGCACGTCGAGTTAAAAAAATAAAGTGTTTGGTAGAGTGGTGATAAATTTGGTGTAGTATCATTGTATCAAAGATTCCAAAGTCCTGTAGTGTCGTTTTAAGGCTCAAATAAGATAATTTTTTGAATCAGAAGGAATATAAAAAGAAAAACACAGCGACGCTGTTATTCTGCGGGGTGTGGCTCCGTGGCGTAGTACTGGCTTGCGGTGCAAAAGGTCTCAGGTTCCAATCTCGGAAGGTCGGTTTTTTTATGGGTCTAGCACACGTGCTGCAGGGAAGTCCCTAAAGCGCTACAGGAGCGGGTCTCCAATCAGATGAACAGCTCTTCTCTGAATAGAACAGTGTATTTTTGGGAGCGGAGTCCCAAACATGGGAGCAGTATTCCATACTTGATCGAATTTGAGCTTTGTAAAGAATTAACAGTTGTTGTGGAGTGTAAAGCTTTTTGGTTCGAAATAATATTCACAACTTTTGAGAAGCTCTCCTTGCTATGCCTGCAGCATGTTTATGCCAGGACATATTTGCTCCCAAATTAACGCCCAACAAATTGATGTTAGGGGAGTGGAGTGCCCTGACATAACTATGTCGAGTTCAGCAAGGTTAACTTTTTTAGAAAAACCTGCCGCCTAGGTGGTTGTAGCGTTAAATTCCACTTGGTTACTGTCGCCCCAAGATAGTATTTCTTCCAGGTCTTTGTTAAGTTTAATGAGTTCCTGCTATCTGCGGATATTCGTCTGAGTAGCCGATGTCCGAGCGTTCAAGTGAATAAAGAGATAAGCCTACTGTCATGTGCAAAGCTGTAGATTGGATTCCCGGTCCTTTCCAGCAGATCGTTAATGTAAATGAGAAAGATAGTTGGAAACAGTATGGAGCCTTGGGCACACCGGCATTGATAGGTGAAGGTGTTAGAAAGAAATCCGCAGACTGCCATTCATAAAAAACGCTCTCTGAGGAAACAAGAGAGTCACGAACAGAACTTTTCAGACATACCATAAGAGCGTGGCTTAGCCAACAGTCCATCGTGCCAAGCACGGTCGAATGCCTTAGATATGTTAAGAGCAACCGCTCGAGATTCTTCAAAATGTTCAATTGCGTTGTTCCAAACATGTGTTATATAAGTCAGAAGATCTCCTGTTGATCTATATTTACGAAAGCCATATTAATGATCGCTAATAATGTTGAATCCTTCAAGATATTTTAGAAGATGCTGATTGATAGCTTTTTCCATGAGTTACGATATTATTGAAAACAGTACAACTGGTCGGTAGTTATTTGGCAAGGTCTTCTTGCCTTATTTTGGTAACGGCTGAACCGTGGCACATTTCCAGCAGGAAGGAAATATTCCCTTTCTGTAAGGTAGGTTGAAAAGTCTACAGAAAACTGATGTTAGTTCCCTCGCACAGTTTTTGAGAACTATGGCAGGTATTCCGTCAGCGCCAGAAGCTTTTTTGATGTCTAGCTTCATTAAAATACGTTTTATGATACACTGCCTGAAGACAATATTGGGCATCCTTGACTGCACTATGGGGATAGTAGATGGTGTTTTTCCTTGGAAATTGACAATAGAATGTGAAGCAAAGTAGAATGTGAAGGTCGCTATACTTATTTATTAATTTATTTAAGTATATTTGGTCTGGCCACATACATAAATAGTTTGCAGAAATTCAATAACATCCGCGACAGCACTACCTTGTTGTCTAAAAGATGCTGTGAAATACAAAAATGCATATTTCGGCACTTGGACAACATTGACGGGAATTACGACATCCTCACCAATATCCTTAAGATATAAGAAAGGATAAAATCCCTACTTAGGAGGTGAGGTGAGCGATAAAAAAATCTAGACGTTAACAGTCCAGGTTAACCCTGCAGTAATAAAGAAATTTTAATCCCATTTTCGGACTTCTTTTTGTTGAAAGAGCTTCTTGTAAACTTTGTATAGACTATATCTTGCTAAGTGTCTTGATTTCAAATGAGTGTTATAATCAGGTAAAAATAATGCTCCAGCTTAGAAAAAATCCTGTATATGTATAAGTGATCAAGTGGAATATTAATAGTTAAAATGTCAGAAATCCAGTATAACGACTTGAACCAATTTACAAACTTTAAAAGGATACATCGACATATTTTATTGTCAACACCTTGGGCTAGTTATCCGTTAATGAAAATATCATTTAGAAATGGAATATAGCTCATTATTCTACGTCTTGTGCTAGGGGCGATGGAAAATTCGACAAACATACGACGTCAAGCAAGGATAATAATATACTTACTATAGATGTTTACTCAGTAAATGAAAGACATAAGGACTTGGAACTTTCTCAAATAGTAAAGAATGGATTTAATTAAGGGGTAAGGCCACTATAACTCCCAGGAAAAAAAGCTAATTTCGGGAATTTTTTTCAAGAGTATAATAAAAGCAGTCGAAAATTGATTTGAAGTACTTTATTACATATATATATATATATATATATATATATATATATATATATATATATATATATATATATATATATATATTTCAAAAGAAGCCATGCTTCAGCGAGATTTATATATTAATATCAGTTTTAACGAAGATGCAGCCGTGACTTTTTTGCAAACGCCTAATCTACTTATGCAGAATGATGAAAATTATATCTGTGATGGTGCGGAAATGCTAAGCAAAAGGAAACGCAATCGTGGAGGAGCATTTTGTCCAGTCTTACTTTATCCTAGAAAAAGCTGCCGAACAACAAAATCGTTTAGAAGCGGAAATGAATTCTTCCATGATACGGATTTGAACTGCGAGTTATATTGGTATAACATGTGCCGCAAAGTGTGCTTCTCAGTTGTGTCAGTCAATCGCAGAGGATAATTAATCGGCAGCAACGACGATCCTATACAAATTGATGAAGCGCGATTCGCGGGTCGCCGAAAATATAACAGGGGAAGGCTTTTACAAGGTGCTCAACAGCCTGAATTTGAAGATCGCGATGCACCGGTACAAAACAATCGGAACCGTGGTAGACGAATAGATGGGCCGTGGGTTTTTGGTTTGAAAACAAAACAAGCAGTACGATATTTTATTGTGGAAAAGAAAAATGAAAACACATTAATACCAATTATAGAAAGAGAGGTTCAATTTCAATCTGTTATTCATTCAGAGGAGTGACCAGCATATAGAAATCTTGGCAGGCAAGGCTTCGACCATCAAACCGTTAATCACCAGCAAAACTATGTTGATCCGCTCAGAAGAGCTCATACACAAGATATTAAACAGTCGTGGCTAGATGCCAAAATTTACATCTTAAAGAAAATTAATGTAGTACCATTAAACCATCTTCAATCACGTCTGGATCATTTATCCTGGAAGATATTAAGGAAGAATGAAGACGATCAATTTATCAACTTTTTAATGGATAATTGCTTTGGTTTATAGACATTAGTTGTAAATATATTCGTAATAAAATCATTATTAACAACAAATTGTTCGTCTTATTTTTGTATATCAGTATTTTAGAAGGGTAGATCTCAAATTTTTTGGTAGACCGCACACTATAGCGGCACCCAAATATTTAGCTGTACAATTTTTTTTTTTAATCTTTTTAATTCAAAATGGCCACTTGAGAGTCCAAGACAATGAAGCACCTTTTATGCGGGGCCTGAAATGGGCGAAACGATTGCTTCTGTCGATTTCAACGTAGAACAAAAAAACAATTTTTTTTTATTAATGTATGTCAAAAACTTGTGGATAACATACGAAAATTTGAAGATATCGTTTTTTCGAAAAAAAAAAATTTAATTTATAACAAAGAAAGTTTATAACTTATCTCAAAATCCGTACACTTTTCCTTAGATAAGGTATCTGACAAATTACTCTCAAAATTTCAAACAAATCGACAAAGATTTTTGGCAGCTGTCATTTCGCCCGATTTGAAAAAGGTGCCTTGTCGTCTTGGATTCTGAATTAAAAAGATAAAAAAAAATTTACACTTAAATATTTGTTTAATAAAGTACTTCCAATAAATTTTCGACTGCTTCTACTCTTGAAAAAAAAAATCCGAAATTAGCCTTTCTTTCCTGGGACCTAGAATGGCCTTACCCTTAAAGAATACTCTGCTATTTGGTAACCTTGCCATACTGATATTGCATTTTTCATTTTTGGATTCACCTTCCGACTACAAAATCTCTAAAACGCTACGAGAGGGAGGCGTATGCGAAAAAAACAATTCACGTTGATCTTGGATTGCCGAGACATGGAGTTCTCCATGTAAAGGAATTCTTGAAAAGGGTTGTACGAGGAGTCACAAGCTAAACCTCATAAGGATGTGATATATTCATACGACGTGTATTCTTAACAGGCAGCACTCTGGAAGGAATTAAGCGGGCTACATCCATCGAACAGTTCTTCGATGTTCTTGGGAATTGATGAGCTGCAGGACTTCATTCAGGCGAAGAGCTCTCTTCTAAACATAATCTAGCAAATGCGGCATATTTTTCGGAGCGGAGCGTCAAATATAGGGCCGTATTCCATCATTGATCAAATTTGAGGTCTGTACCGGATTAAAAGTTGTTGTGGACTGTAAAACTTATTCGTAGCTTTTGAGAAGCAATATTCCTACCTACTGAGAAGCTCCCTTTGTTATGCATGGAAGATTTTAATGCCAAGATCCTGGATTTTTGCAGCATTAGTTCTACCTGGTTGCTGTCACCCTAAGAATTTCTTTCCGTTCTTTATTAAGTTGGTCAACTTCCTGTTGTCTGTGGATATTTGCATAGGTAATTGATTTTTGAGCGGTAAGCAATGTCTTCGGCAAATCTGTAGCTTGGTTGTCTGGTCGTTTGGCAAGGTTCTTTTGCACATTTTGGATATTAGCTCAATTTAAGCCGATTTCAAGAAGACAGGCAATATTCCCACATATTCTGTTAAATTATGTAATTATAACTTTCCGCATTTTATAACAATTTTCATTTTACTTAAGTTATGGACTTTTTAAAAAATATTTCCGTTTCAGTTGTTAGTATCAGTAGATTCGTTGAACTTTCGTCCGTCTTAAAATCATTTAATCTGAAATAGACCGGAAAAATGCAACGAAACTAATTGCTTTTTCAGTGTTGAATTAAGAATTATATACCTGCTGCATGTCATTTCCCGTCGTTTGAACAAATTCAGCCGTTTGTGTAGGAAGCGGTTTTGTCTTGTAAATAAGGTGCGAGAAATAATAGCTTTTTTTATGTCCATGGTACATGTATTACAGGGAAATGCCCCAAAGCTCTACAGGAGGGACACGTGTGCGGAATAAGTGATTCACGTTGCTCTTGAAGCGCTGAAAATGTGTTCGGTGGGAAACGCAGTCCTGGGAAAATCGTTCCAAAGGGATGAGGTTTTTCCATATAAAAGACGGAGTGACAAGCTAAAGTTCATATGGATGTGATGTATTAGCGAGACGTGTATTTCTAGCATGCACACAAGTACTTGTTAAATTCGGAAGAATGATAAAAAGTGCTTTATTCAAAGTATGCTCCATCGCTTGTTATACATTTTTCCCATCTGTCGGGCAATTTGTGAATACCACGCCAGTAAAAAATCTTCCCCTTTTGCTGCGAACCATTGATCGAGCCATTTTTTCACATCTTCGTACGAACCAAAGCGCTGCCCAGCAAGTGCGTCACTCATCGATGCAAACAAGTGGTAATCGGAAGGACCCAAGTCTGGTGAGTAAGCAGCATGGAGTAGGGCTTCTCAGCTGAGTGCTTCCAACGTGTCGCGAACTGGTTTTGCCGTAGGTGATAGAGCATTGTCATGAAGAAAAATGACTTTGTGTTGCCTCTTTCGGTATTCTGCCCTTTTTTTAAGCAGCGAACGATTCAAATCGGTCAATTGTTGTTGGTAACGTTTAGTATTAACCGTTTCCCCAGGTTTTAACAGCTCATAATAGACCACGCCCCTCTGATCCCACCAAGCACAGAGCTTCGTGTTTCTAGCAAAGCGATTCGGTCTTGCGGTCGATGTGGATGGTGCGCCTGGGTCTACCCATGATTTTTTGCGCTTGGGATTCTCAAAATAAATCCACTTTTCATCCCCTGTAACCATACGATGCAAAAACGACTTCCTTTTGTACCGAGCGAGCAATATGTCACACGTGTTTTTGCGCTTTTCCATTTGCCTGTAGTTCAACTCATGTGGTACCCATCTACCGGTCTTCTGATTCTTTCCCATCTCTCGTAGCTGATTGGAAACAGCTTGTTAACTAACGCCCAATGCTCGGCGAGTTGTTTTTTTGTGTTTGCGAATCATCTTCGTCTAATAATGCTTGCAATTCCACATCTTCATATTTTTTTTGACGGTTTTCCACGTTCGTTGTCTGCAACATCGAAATCACCACTTTTGAGACGCCGAAACCATCGTTCACACATATCTTGCGATGTAACATGTTCACCATAAGCTTCTCGAAGTAATCGGTATGATTCAACACCAGTTTTTTTCAAATGAAAACAAAAAATTATGCTGTCCGCGAATGCTCTTTGTTCGGTATAAATTTCGACATATTGAACACAACACTATGCACATACTTTTCCAATTTATCACTCGTGCGCGTCTGACACTTGTTGATGACACAACAAAACGGCGCAGTGTCAAACCTTTATAGCACCAATTGCATTGGTAGATATTCCAAGGAATTAAGGTTTCTGGTGAGTCCTGGGTCACCAGTCAGACCAACATCCCTCTTCTGATTACAATCCAACAAATGCGTTGTATGTTTGTGAGCAGAACCCCAAATGTGGAAGCAGAATGTGAACTTTGTACAGAACTAACACTTGTCATTGAGTGTAAACATGTTCACGTCAAGACATTTGCTTCCAAGTTAACGCTCAACAATTGAGTAAAGGTAACTATGTCGGGCTCCGCAACGTTAACTTTTCATTCAAAGTGAATGAAAATTGTCATAGAAAATGAGTCTAGCTACCACTATCGTAGCAAAAGAAACAAGTACAACCGAACAGGGTGCTACTAGGATAATTTTACTACGTCTTTTCCCCTTATAAAAATAGCGATAGAAGTAACAAAAGAAGTTGAATTAACAACAGAAAGGCCCGGTAAAGAAACTTCAATAGATTATTTAAGAACTAAAGAAGCAGAAAAAAACCCGAAAACAAAGTATACAACTTCTCATCCTCAAGAAACCACTACCCTAGTTACGGAAGAAAGTATAACTACCACTATCATACCGAAAGAAGGAAGTACAACGGAACAGGGTGCTACTAGAAAAATTACTACGTCTTCTTCTCGTACAGAAACAACTGTGGGAGCAACTAAGGAGATTGAATTAACAACAGAAAGAAGCGGTAAAGAAACTACATTAGGTTTAACAACTGCAGAAGTAGTGAAATATCCGCCTCCTTGGCCTATAGAAACAACTACCTTGTCACACCGTAAGAACTAAGTACACGAACAGAACATGGTACTACTGAAAAATCTACAATCTCTTCTCCCCTTACAGAACAAACAATGCTAGGAACAAGCGAAGAAGTTGTATAATAAAGGAATCACGTCGGAGAATTTACCAACCGCAAAAACAGAAAAAGTTATAACAATAGAATATATAACATCTCTACCGAAAGAAACCACTACCCTGATTATGGAGGGTTTAATAACTCCTACGATTGCTCCAAAAGAAGTAAATGCGACTACGGAACTTGGTACTACCGAGATATATATTTTCATTGTACTTTAAACTATAAGAAAGACATTTTTATTAAATATGTTTTAAATGTTAACATTATTTTTTATTGGGTTAAATGGGCCACTGATGAAAAACTATGGCGCCTCCTTGTCTGCAGGATATATATATATATATATATATATATATATATATATATATATATATATATATATATATATATATATTTATATTTATATATATATATATATATATATATATATATATATATATATATATATAATATATATATATAAATATATATTTATATTTATATATATATATATATATATATATATATATATATATATTTATATACATATATATTTATATACATATATATATATATATATATATATATATATATATATATATATATATATATATATATATTAAAAAAGATTTTCCAAAGTGATGCACAAATTAGAACTCATACAAATGATCAAAATGATAATCCAAACCATAATAATGGAATAAAATTTGGAAAACTACAATATATTCATGGCATAGCATAGTCCATTACATCTTAAGGGTACTAATGTGAAGATTGCTAACTATAATATTAAAAAAATTAATATGTTTTATCCGACTAAAAATGATAAAACGGACAACTTTCAAAGGTCTAACATTGTGTATGGCATCAAGTGTGGGTGTGGATCTATGTATGTGGGACAGACCTCTCAAAAAGAGTAGCATTACACAAAAGTGATTGTGCAAAAAAACCTAATGTTACAAGCCTCAGTATGCACGTAAACAAATATGATCATAAAGTTAATTATAATGAGAGTTTCATCTTGGCTACTGAAACCAATTTAATTAAACGAAATGTGTTACATACGTTACTGCAAAAATAGTTTGAACCAAAAAAAGGATATTCAAGGTTTAAGTTCTAACACATGGGCTGAAAAGTCCCGGGCCTAACAAAGAAAACACGGTTTTTTTGGTTCAAAATTAGCTTTATTCATCAACGTAATCTCCATCAAGAGCAACGCAATCATTCCAGCGCCGCTCTAACAATGGCCAAACACTGCTCAGAATCATCAACACGTTCTTGTTTTTGATAAACAGTGAGCAAACGCGGCACCCAGTTTGAACAGAGCTTTCTCATAGTCAAATGCTCATGCAATATAAAGCCAACACGTTCTTTTGATATCTTTACGATGTCAGCTAACTCACGCAACTTCACTTTTCGATCATTCAAAACGATTTTATGGATTTTTTTGATGTTTTCTGGTGTTACCGCCTCATTTGGACGTCCACTGCGTTGTGCATCATCGGTGTCTCTACGACCATGTTTGAAGTCAGCAAACCAACGTTTTATTGTTGTTTCTGATGGAGCGGAGTCCCCATAACACTTTTCAAGCCATTGCTTCGCTTGAACGGTATTTTTTCCCATCAAGAAGCAGTGTAAAATTAAAACGCGAAATTGTTTTTGATCCATTGTTTTGAAAATAACAAAAGTAGCGTCACTCTTAGCACAATAACTCACAAACTAATGAATAGAATATCATGAAATTTTAACAGCTGTCTTTTGAAGGTTAGTATTAACTGAAAAAAAGGTGACTGCAATAAAACTAGCGCCATCTATGTGTTAGGCCCGGGACTTTTCAGCCCATGTGTTATATACAATTTTCTGTTGTCATAGAATTTCACAAAGGATATCAGAGTGAATGATGCTTTTAAAAAACAGATCTTAAGTCTTTCCCTTTGATTAATTTAATGATTGGTGGAGGTTTTCGGTTTTATTTTAATTTTTTATGTAACTATTTCCTTGCAGTTATAATTTCTAAAGAAAAAAAGATATTTTGCCAACTTATGTAGGTTATAGTACCAAATATTTACCATTTTAGTACTTCCATCTGTCATGTATTAATTATAATTTCGTACAATTCGGATAGGCTTTTGATTTGTCCACAACCTCAAAAATATAACTGTCGTCTGTCAAATAGCAATGTAGGTATGTCACGTTTAAATTAAAAAAAAAAATCTTTGATCATCTAGTCAATTTAAAATTCTAATTATGTGTTTGATGTCTGTTTGCGACTTATTTTTGCTGTCATGTTGAAGTTTTACGTTGTTAGCGCTAGTTTTGGAGAGAAATTACTGATACATTCTGTAAGTAAATAATTGGTTTTCTATGACATGAAGGAAGTTTATCAACTTAATATAGTTTACATAATTAACTTTTACTATTAGTGGTTCTCTCTATTACAGATCTCCAGAAGAAGTTTGTAAACACAAGCGAAAGCTTGAGAATATTAATAAAATTCAGTTAAAAAAAATGCATTACTAACTTTTAGTTGCACACTCAACCCAAAATATATATATATATATAATATATATATATATATATATATATATATATATATATATATATATATATATATACACATATATATCGCGGCTTATTTACAGCTATTATATATATATATATATATATATATATATATATATATATATATATATATATATATGTTATTTTCAAAACAATGGATCAAAAACAATTTCGTGTTTTAATTTTACACTGCTTCTTGATGGGAAAAAATACCGTTCAAGCGAAGCAATGGCTAGAAAAGTGTTATGGGGACTCCGCTCCATCAGAAACAACAATAAAACGTTGGTTTGCTGACTTCAAACGTGGTCGTAGAGACACCGATGATGCAGAACGCAGTGGACGTCCAAATGAGGCGGTAACACCAGAAAACATCAAAAAAATCCATAAAATCGTTTTGAATGATCGAAAAGTGAAGTTGCGTGAGTTAGCTGACATCGTAAAGATATCAAAAGAACGTGTTGGCTTTATATTGCATGAGCATTTGACTATGAGAAAGCTCTGTTCAAAGTGGGTGCCGCGTTTGCTCACTGTTTATCAAAAACAAGAACGTGTTGATGATTCTGAGCAATGTTTGGCCATTGTTAGAGCGGCGCTGGAATGATTGCGTTGCTCTTGATGGAGATTACGTTGATGAATAAAGCTAATTTTGAACCAAAAAAACCGTGTTTTCTTTGTTAGGCCCGGGACTTTTCAGCCCATGTGTTATATATAATATATATATATATATATATATATATATATATATATATATATATATATATATATATATATATATATATATATATACATATATATCGCGGCTTATTTACAGCTATTGTGGCCGTTTACCGCATCTTATTTTCCAAGCCTTCCTATCTCTAAAGGTTTTTTTCCTCCAAATCTCGTTTTTGCATAGCTTTTACTATCTCTGTGTTGTATCTTCCTCTTCTTTGTCGTTGCCGAGCTTTCCATTTCCATATTCTTTACGTTAGTCTTTCTTCATTCGTTCGCCTCATATGTCCATACCATAGAAGCTGTTTTCTTTCCACTCGATCTATTAGCAACTCTTGGCCTTTCATCTTCTCTCTTATAGTTTCATTTGGAATTCTGTAGATAATACTTTTCTTGCAAGATCTTCTCCAAAACATTATTTCTGAGGCGTTTAACTTCCCCTTTTCTCTTTTGGTGAAGGTCCACACTTCTGCTCCATACGTTGAAATGCTTACAAATTGACTGAGTAATTCTGCAGACAGTGCATTAAGACAGGTGGCGGTCCCAATCCGACGCCAGGTCACATTTAATGCTATAACTTTCTAATGGAATGGAATTTTCTTAAAAATAATTTTTTGAATAATTCTTAGAAGTATAGAGAATAAAAATCGGTAAAAAGATATCAAATTTTTGAATATTCCAGGTGTATGTAACCTTTTAAAAGTAATCAACGTACGGAACACTAATTGCGCAAGTCTGACTTGCAGGAGGCCGATTATTTTTATTTATTTTAGGAATCATCTATTTTTATTTACTAACTGCGACCGAGTATTAACTTACTTGATACTCATATATATACCACTTAATAATAATAAATGTTTTAGGTTATATGATATGCATAATTATTTCTAAATTATTTTAATCTCACCTGTTACTCGACAAGGTTAATGAATGTTATATATACTTTCATACCCCAAAATTACAAAACTAAAACTATTTTTTCTCCAGCGGTCATATTTTCCTATCTACGAACCCCATGTTTTTACACCATTTAAAGAGGTTCACTTCACTGACGGGTCAGCGAGGTCAATTTATGAGAGCCCGAGGCTATTTCAAATAGATACTAAATAATATTAAAACGGTGCTTTCGAATGCTTGTTAGAATTTAAGATGGAGGGCTTGCCGTGGGACAGCATCGATTATATTTAGAGATAATTTTATTAGGAAATATGGACTTTTTGCATAAATTTCTTATTGTATTTGTATAAACAGATAGAAGCCGTACCAGACTGTTCAGTAAACTCGATTAATGCCAACCGCAGGAGTAGGCAAAATTTCGAAGAAACTTGGATACAAGCGAGCAGAGGCTCTTAACAGAAAAAGCTGTAGAATACAATCTTGATTTGTGTCAAGCTTTTGTGGAGCATATATACAGCGTGTGTAAATACCGCTGTCCTGTAAAATTTCCATCCGTCTGTTTGGGTTTATGTTTGCTATCACTTCTAGGTAGAGCAACTCTCTTAGAAAGCATAGGATGCAATAAATAATATTAGATCTTTGTAAAGTATCGGTTTTGTCCTTCAAATTAGCATAAAAACAATTCATCTTTTTTAGGTTATAGCTGGGAATTTTTACATCTATACCCTCACGGGAGCGTTCCCAGTAGTTAACCTTCAAATGTATATATTTATATATATATATGTATATATATATATATATATATATATATATATATATATATATATATATATATATACATATATATATATATATATATATATATATATATATATATATATATATATATATATATATATATATACAGTCGACACTCTATATAATGAAAGACCAAAATATTGACCGAAATTTCACTATAGAAAGTTTTTCACTATATAAAGAAAAAATCCGTATATATTAATGTGTATGTATTTTATATTGGTAACCATTTACTTGTATTTTATAAGGTACAAGCAACAAAAAAAAAATTGCAAAATTGAATTATTAGAAAAGATTTTATTAAACATTTGAAAGTTTAAATAGTACAGGGCTAAATACATACATAAAGTCCGTACGTTATATCTTTACCCGTGCGTCATAGTTTTCAGGCCATATAACAGACGACTATTATACGAGTATTATTTGTCTCTTTTCACCAATAAATCGTAGGTATTGGTAAAAAGAGACAAAAAATATAATAGTTGTCTGGGATATTGCCTGAAAACTATGACGCACGTGTAAAGATATAACGTACGGACTTTATGTATGTATGTACTACATACGAAATAAAAAGAATAATACAAAATCTGTTAATACATATGTACATACTACGTACTAGGAAAAATAATCAGTTATTTTCTTTTGAACATTACTTTTGAAAAATAATTGTTGCTCAACAAAATTCTCGCATTTATTCAAATGCATAAAGACTTGATCAGGTACACTTTCCTGGCCCCTGAGAGTAGTTCGCACAATGTCAAATGCATTTCTTATTTCATTTTCACTAAATTTAGCAGGACATTCCCCGGTTTTAGTTTCTTCTTCATGATCTATACTTTTTATATCGTCAATTATGTCTTGGTCAGTTGGGAGATCTGTCGTGCCAACATCATTGTCGATTTCTAAGAAATCTTTAAGTAAAAAATCTACGTCGACTTTAGCAGTTTTTTGTAGAATACCCCATTGCCTTTTTAAGGTAGCGAGATCCATTTCGTCTTCTTCTTCTCATTCGTCAATTTTTTCAGTAAAACCTGCTTTAGAAAAGCAGTTTTTGATAGTTTTCTGAGAAACATTTTCACTCCATACTTTAGCGACTTCGGTTATACACTCTTTAAGGGTAATCAATTTTTGGACTGGAAGGTTGTTATCAATCGCATTATCAATTTTGTGAACAATTCTGTTTCGGTAATGATGTTTTATGTTTTTTATAATACCCTGGTCTATAGGTTGCAATTTGGAGGTCATGTTTGGTGGAAAAAAAATCAATTCAATATTCCTTAATTTTTTACTTACAGTAACTGGATGTGCAGGACAATTGTCTATAACCATCACAATCTTTCCCTTTTGGCTTTTCATTTTCGTGTCCAGTTCTTTGATCCATCTTTCGAAAATCTCAGAAGTCATCCATGCCTTTTTATTATTGGCGTAATCTAACTCCAGAGATTTATCTCCTTTTAAACAACGGTGATTTTTGCTTTTACCTATGAGCAGTAATTTAAGTTTTTCTGAGCCATCCATGTTTGCTCCAACCATAAGTGTTACCCTTTCTTTACTTGTTTTAACACCAAAACATTTATCACTTTTAAAAGCAAAAGTTTTATTTGGCAAACATTTAAAAAATAAACCGGTTTCATCACAATTGAAAACGTTTTTTGGCTCGTACTTTTTCAATGCACTTTTTAAAACAGTTTCAGTCCAAATGTCACAGTCCTCCTGACTAACGCTTGCACTCTCGCCAGACACCGTCTTGAAAACAATTGAATTGCGAGTCTTCCAGGCACTCAACCACGCTTCACTAGCTGGAAAATTAACGCAATTAAATTCTTTAGCAAATTGTAGAGCCTTTTGCTTTATTAAATTTCCCGATATTGGTACGTTTTGATGCGTACGGGCCACTTGAAACCATCGTAAAAATGCTTCATTTACATCCTCGTAAGTACTCACCCGTACTCGTTTTCGACTGCTTGGAACACTAGGTTTCTTGATGATACTGTCGCGACTTTTTATTATCAGAGAGACGCAACTTGGAGAAACACGAAATTTTGCAGCAACATCAATTTTTTTGCAGCCTTTATCAACTTCCTCCAAAACTTTAATTTTCTCAGTTAAACTTAAACACACTCGCTTGGACATCTTGCTTGATTCTTAAACAAAAAGAAACTGAACCTGAATGTGCGAATTACTAGGCCTCGACCATAAAATGGGTTTTTTCCCCGGGTTTCTATAAAATGGGTTATTCCCCGGGTTTCTCACAGAAATCTACCTGATTTATTGCCAACCATTAGGCGTTATAAACGCGTTAAGAACCTTTTCAAAAGAATGCGTCATAAAAATGGAATTCGTGCTAATGTTAGATAAAAATGGGAAACCCGAAATTTATACATAAAATTGCGGTAAAAATTTTATTATATAGAGTGTTACTATTTTACAGATTCACTATATGCAGGGCTTTTTACATGAAATTTCATTAAAATATTCTAGGTCTTGAAAAAATTGCACTATAAAGAGTTTTTCACTATATAGAGTTTCACTATAAACAGTGTTGACTGTATATATATATATATATATATATATATATATATATATATATATATATATATATATATATATATATATATATATATATATATATATATATATATATATATATATATATGTATATATATATATATATATATATATATATATATATATATATATATATATATATATATATATATATATATATATATATATATATATATATATATATATATATGCGTGTTTGATTATCGAGAATTATTTTCTTCTTTAATACTCAATATTTCATTGTTGATGACTTCTTCAGGAATAACCACAATATTAATACACAGATTAAATATATTAAAAACAATGTTATTTTTGTCGTGTTGATTTTTGGAATATGAAACAAATAAATATGAACAAACGAATAAATAAATAAAACAACTTATGAAAATGCGAGTTAGTCCGCGAAATCAAAACTCACTATCATGATTTTTCTGCATAAGTTCAGAGTACACAGCCTCGGTGCATAGATACTGACGTTAATTCCAAATGAACGAAAAAACAGTAAAAGAAAACAACTTTATTTACTTATTTTAAACTAAGAGGTGGCAAATTTTTAATTATTAATGTTGTAATTGTAAATGATTAATAAACAAGGATTATGTCGCTGTAGATATTACTAAGTTGATTAGTGTCTGATTTATAGTTGATTGAATTGGGGTCCCTGTTTATGTAATACATTTCTTTAAAAGATCTCCCTTTATACTTGTTGCCGTGAACTAACATTTTAACGTTGTTATACTCAAAATTATGACCTGTTTTCAAATGATGTTGCACTACGGCACTTGAATTCTTTTCCAATCGGCGGTCACTCCTGTGCTGTGTAAGCCTCTGTTTTAACTACTGCGATGTCTATTCAGTGTACCAAGCCTCACATTGCAAACAAGACAATCTACAAATTACGCAGTTATTGTACAAAATAGGCGTCCTATATTTTATTTTTGAAATCAGTTCAGAACCTCTTAGGCTGTTATACTCGTATATGTTATACCATACATAACACCAAAAATTAGTTTTGTTCGGAAGTTAATCTTGGATCGCGCATAAAAGATAACAAGCGTAGCCTGGTTAATACCTAACCCATTCGTTAAAAAATATATAACACATGTGAGAAATACATAAAAAAATGATCTCATCTTAACAACCAACTATTCATCGAAACGAACTATAAATTATAGAACCACGTCAAAAGGTACAGAGACTCACTGTTTATATATCTTGCATTACAATAGGGTGAAAATGTTACACCGATCTTTAGTGGTCAATAAATTATACTAATCATGTTCTTGATACCCCAAGTATTCGATGTAATAAAATGTGTTATAATTTGGACAAAATGTTTTACAAACCAGAGATGTTTCACATGCATCGAATGATTGTACCATATAACACAAATTGTACTTATTGAGACTCCGTGTGTTATTTAAACATTGCTTTTTGATGGAAAAGAATACAGCTAGAACCCAAAAATTGCTCGAGAAGTGTTGTTGCTAAGGAAACCCAAATGTGCAAGTGAAAAACTTTAAAATATGCGCATAAATATGTAAATAATTTTCTCAAAATATGCACATACATGTTGTAAATATGCAGTAAAGAAATCGAAATAGACTTGAAAAATGTAAATTTATTGTTTCACATTACATGATACGAGTACTATACAAATGTAGCAATAAAAAACCCATTTTAAATTTTCAACATACAGGGCGAATGAACTAAATCTAAATATAATATTATACGAAGTAAAAAATAAATATAAATAATAATGTATTTTATTACTTTACTTAAAGATGAACATATAATAATAATAATAATGTTGGTACATATTATAAAAATTTATATACGTAGTAAACAGCATAATAAAACATACATTTTAAATTTGATACATACAGGGCGATGCAACTAAGTAAGCGGAAATATGCAAATATTGCAAAAGACAGGGTCGCCGTTAGTTATAAAAACAATAAACTACTAAATGTGTCTCAAAATTCTCCATTAAAAAGTTTTGTCTTCTATCGTTGTATAAAAATTTATAAATTGAGAAACTCCTTTCCACATCGACTGATGTAATAGGGGCGTTAACATTCCGAAATTTTTGAAAAATTTTGCTCCCAATTTTACCTGCGACATTTTCAAAAGCGACCTCACATTGTTTTTATTAGTTGAACACTTCGGGTTAATGGCAAATTAGATTCCTTCATTTGAGTTATGGTTTTTAGAAACAAAGCTATAATTTTTTTTAAGAAAGGAAAGTAGTTGTAAGTGGGGTATACTTTTGATGCGATATATCAGATCCGTAGTATTTTTGCCCGCTGATCACGAATCTGACGTCAGAATATCGCCATCACATCTCAATTTTTTTCTAACCTCAAAAAATAGGTAAAAATTAGTAAAAATTAAGAAAAAATATACTCCTAAAAAATTGATTCAAGCTTTTTCATGAATCCAAAGATGTATTAATATGTATTCGGACACGCTAAGCTAATATTCATCGGTTGGATTGAGCCATACAGTTCTGTTTTCTTTCTAACCTCAATAAATCAAACAGATATAGTGCTTGTCGAATGCAAAAAACGAATTCAAATTAAAATTCAACCGATTCTTACCAAATTTGGTACGCGGGGGTTTTTTGGGTTGCTGATCATGAATCTGAGGTCGGATTTGCAAAATTCAAAATGGCGGATCCAAGATGGCGGACAAAATTTTTGAAAACCAACCGATTGCTACCAAATTTGGTATACAGTTGGGGAATCCTCAAACCTGATACTCTTAAATCCTAAACCCTGAAACCTTAGACTCCCACACCGTGTAACCTCAAAAAATAGACCTCAATAACCCTGTAACTTTAAAAATGAGACCCAATAAACTCAAAACCAGGACTTTTAAACCATATACTCTCAAATAGTAGACCCTTAAGCCCTAGAATTGCGAAGGTAAGACCCGCGCCTGAATTTCCTTTTTTTTGGCTGTATCTTGTTCTTTTTTCCGCGAATGACCTATTCAAAGGCTTTCTGCCCAAACGCTTTTGAGGACTTGTTTCTCTTTTTAGCGACCAGCAATAGTTCGCTAGCATATGGTCATCCCATCGTCCTTGATACCGATTTTCTATGATTTTCAGATCTTGGTGAAAACGTTCCCCTTGCTCCTCACTGTAGTCACCAAGATTATCTGGGAAATCATCGATGTGGGAGTCCAGGAAATGTAATTTTAGATTCATTAAGCAACCTAATGTTTGAAAATTTTTTACCATTTTCTCGACTATTTCTTTGTACTTAGGACTTTTATTATTTCCCAAAAAGTTTGTTGCGACTTCTTTAAAACTAAGCCAAGCAGCGTTTTCAACTTTATTCATTTTAGTAACAAATAATGAATCTTGAAACAGTTTTCTTATTTGTGGCCCGTCAAATACGCCTGCCTTAATTTTAGCTTCAGAAAATTTCGGAAATTTTTTTATGCAAATATTTGAAACATGGGCCGTTTATATCTAATGCTCTCGTGAATTGCTTCATAAATCCAAGCTTAATGTGAAGCGGGGGAATAAGAACTAATGGTGGAAACAATACATTATTTTCACGAGGAGTGAACGATTCTCTTGTTGGCCAAATTTTTTTCTTATAATGACGTTCCCTGTCTCTGCTATTCCACAGACATTTATAACAGGGATAAAGTGTAAACCCTGACTGTTGGCCAAACAATATTGTTACAATTTTCAGATCTCCACAAATTTTCCAGTTATGATCAGCATATTTTATTTTTATCAAAAGCTGCTTCATTTTTTCATATTGCTCTTCCATAACTGTGGAATGAGCAATCGGAATGGGAGCGTAAACGTTGGTATTATGCAGCAAAACTGCCTTAATGCTCCGTTTAGAAGAATCAATGAACAGTCTCCATTCTTCAGGATCGTATGAGTTATTTTGAAATTCATCCATTAGACCTTTTACATCGGTACAATATGAAAGTGACAATTCCTCGTCCATTGTGAAATATTTTCGAAATTCTTCATCTCTGTTTCTATAATAAGAAATCGTAGCTTCTGGCTTAAGTAAATGTCTTTTCTTTAAAAAGGAAGCAAGATGCTCTGAGCCATCTTTGGATAAGCCTAAATCTCTGACTAGATCACTAAGTTCTGACTGTGATACGAGTATTGGTTCTGGCTTACGGTTGTATGGTAGAAATTCTTTATCCGTGTCACTAGTAT
The DNA here is from genome assembly GCA_019049505.1 of Pachyrhynchus sulphureomaculatus. Classification (NCBI taxonomy): domain Eukaryota; kingdom Metazoa; phylum Arthropoda; class Insecta; order Coleoptera; family Curculionidae; genus Pachyrhynchus; species Pachyrhynchus sulphureomaculatus. The sequence goes on from CM032449.1 coordinate 222,840,234, forward strand.
ATGATAGGTTGTCACTAGAACATTCATTAGTAACAGTGTTTGATTCTTTTTCAACAGTCTCAATGTTTTCGGCATGAACTGATAAGGTGAAATCATTTGTTTCCATAACATCAGCATCAAGTGGTTCAGGAGGCGGAATTAGTTTAGTTGGTCTTGTTACTGTCGAAACATCGTTATAAGTAATAGTGCTTTTATTTTTTCGGTTATGCCTAGATACAACATTCATACAAAAGTAGCAATCATTTTCACTGTATGGTCTATTCCATATTGCTGGTCTGGAATATTTAATCGCCTTCTTATTGATGTACAACATTATTTTGCAAGAACTGCAAATGATGTGGGGAACCCAATCTGTATCCTGGTGCTGTATTTCAATGTTAAAACAATCCTTATATAAGGTTTTAATCTTATCCGTTATCGGTGACCCCATTTTACTCAATACGTGTTGACAGCAAATATAACAAAATGAATCACTGTTTTTATCGCACTTATGAAAAGTCCTTGTACCGTGAGACCGTTTTCTTGTAACATTATACTCTAAATGAGCCAAGTCACCCACACACGAAGAGCTACGGTCGCTGGATGACGACGGCTGCGGGTCCGCTTTCCCACCATGACCAACCGCCGATACTGGGTTTCCGAGTCCGTGCATCGTAATTCTCTTTCTTCTACCTGCCATGACGGCATCTAAGCCGTTATCCAGGGACTCTGCCGGCTAGTGGAGAAACACCGTTGCCCACCGTCACCACGTGGAGGTGCCCTGGATGCAGGTAGAAGAATAAAAATCGACCGATGAATTTTCTCGGCGTTCAAAATGGCGCGAAAACATCTGCCATCTTGAATTTTGCAAATCCAACCTCAGATTCGTGATCAGCGACCCAAAAAAATCCCCGTGTACCAAATTTGGTAAGGATCGGTTGAATTTTAATTGGAATTCGTTTTTGCATTCGAGAAGCACTATATCTGTCTGATTTATTGAGGTTAGAAAGAAAACAGAACTGTATGGCCCAATCCAACCGATGAATATTAGCTTAGCGTGTCCGAATACATATTAATACATCTTTGGATTCATGAAAAAGCTTGAATCAATTTTTAGGAGTATATTTTTTCTTAATTTTTACTAATTTTTACCTATTTTTTGAGGTTAGAAAAAAATTGAGATGTGATGGCGATATTCTGATGTCAGATTCGTGATCAGCGGGCAAAAATACTACGGATCTGATATATCGCATCAAAAGTATACCCCACTTTTTTTTTTGTGGGGCTGTGTAATTTATGAGACTTTTGAAACAACTTTTAGAATACCAAAATAAAGGTTTATAAAAGTTTACAGCTCATTATCTTTCATTCCGAGGTTGACCCTCGTTTTTGGCTTAAGTGACTGGGCAATGAATTTTAGTTCATTTTTTATCGCACGTCGATCCGTAATTTTCATAATTTGCGAAATCTCCACAGTTAGAGAAACAAATTTACGTCTTGTATCGGATATAACGAACGGAACATAAAAAAAGAGTGCCAAGGTAAGAATTTTTCAATTTGTCCAACAGCAATAAAAATCAAAGAAAATGGAGTGATAAATCAAACTGATTTACTGCAATGCGCTGCTTCCACAAAGCTATTAGCGAGAAATAATGAATACACAAATCGCGCGAATGAAAACTGCAGTCGTAAGAATATAATGACATTGTCTGTCTGGATTGTTCGAAGCTGGGGACAGTTACTAGTTTCCAATGAAAAAGAGCATTATGTCTTATATCTTAAACTAGAATTATTAATTTTTACTTGTCTAATAGTCCAGTCCGAATACGACCAAAACGGGCCAAAACTTAAATCGTCGGATACTGCTACTTTTTTAAAAAAAAAATACTCGTCTCAACGAGTACTTTAAGGAAAAAATATTGCAATATTATGTAGCAGAGAATATCTATAATATATATGAAATGCAATGTCTCTCTGTCTGTCTGTCTGTCCATTAGGGCGTTTATCACGCGAGAACCATTTTTTTAAATTCATACATATATTCTTTGGCCAGGTTATATAATAATAATAATAATCTATATCTATAATATATAAAATGCAACGTGTCTGTCTGTCTGTCTGTCCGTTAGTGCGCTTATCCCTCGAGAACCACTTATTCGATTTACGTGATTTTTTAAATTCATACATATGTTCACTGACCAGGTTATAGATATATATTTTATTACATCTATAATATATATAAAATGCAACGTATCTCTGTCTGTCTGTCTGTCTGCCTGTCTGTCTGTCTGTCTGTCTGTTCGTTAGTGCGTTTATCACTGAAGAACCACTTATCCGATTTTCGTACTTTTTTTTTAAAAACATTCATACTCGTATGTTCTCCGGCCAGATTATAGGCTATATTTTATTACGATAGGTAGCATAAGGAATAAGCAGTGACGATAATAGTGAATTAAATCGGAAAAAAGTTTGCCGCTAGCGCGTTCTCTTGCAATACACTGCCTAAACCACTATATATGGAACAATATCATGTAGCAAAGGATATCTATAATATATATAAAATGCAGCGTCTCTCTGTCTGTCCGTTTGTGCGCTTATCACTGGAGAACCACTTATCCGATTTACGTGCTTTTTTTTAAAACATGCTAAACCATTAAATATGGAACAATATCATGGAGCAAAGAATATCTATAATATATATAAAATGCAACGTCTCTGCGTATGTCTGTCTGTCCGTTAGTGCGCTTATCACTACGTATGTTTTCTGGCCAGGTTATAGGATATATTTTATTGTATTAGGTGACATAAGGAATAAGCAGTGACGATAATAGTGAATCAAGTCGGAGAAAAGTTTGCCGCTAGCGCGTTCTCTTGCAATACACTGCCTAAAGCATTAAATATGGAACAATATCATGTAGCAAAGAATATAATATATATAAAAATATAAGGTCTCTCTGTCTGTCTGTCTCTCCGTTAGTGCGCTTATCACTCGAGAACCACTTATCTGATTTACGTGTTTTTATAAATTTATACATATATATAATTCGATATAAGCCTAGATAATGGGAGATAAAGTGAGATAATGGGAGATAAGGAGAAATAAGGGGAAATAAGTCGAGATAAGCCTTGATAATGGGATATAAGGTGAGACAATGGGAAATAAGTATAATGGGAGATAAGGAGAAATAATGGGAGATAAGGAGAAATAATGGGAGATAAGCAGAGATCAGTCTAGATAATGGGAGTTATGGTGAGATAATGGGAGATAAGGAGAAATAGTGGGAGATAAGGAGAAATATTGCGAGATAAGTCGAGATAAGCCGAGATAATGGGAAATAACGTGAGATAAGGAGAAATAATGGGAGATAAGGAGAAATAATGGGAGATGAGCAGAGATAAGCCTAGATAATGGAAATTATGTAGAGATAAGAGGAGATAAGGAGAAATATTGGGAGATAAGGGGAAATAATGGGAGATATTTTATTACGTTAGGTAACATAAGGAATAAGTAGTGACGATAGTAGTGAACCAAGTCCACGCGAGCGGAGCCGCGGGCCCGGCTAGTTGAAGATAAATTAATATTTTATTATTTAACCAGTGTATCAAAAAAATGTTTAAATAAAAGTTATAGGGTGTTATATGGCGCACATGCTGACGTTGACAATAAAATGTTTTGAACTGCCACTCAATGGGGCGAATGCGTTATTTTTCGGTCATTTGCTTATAACTTCCACATTTGTTATTGGAATGACTTCAAACTTAATACACATAATGTACGATTAATATATGTTCAGTATATGAAATAAAAATCATACTATATACTGTTATCGCGTGCGCAATGAAGCGTAAAGATGATTATTTCAAAATACTAGACAACAAATTGAAAAATTTTTCGATTACGTGAGTGCAAATAGTCATTTTCAATGTATTTTTGCCTGCTGAACACGAATCCGTTGTCCAAATTTGGCTACCGCGTCGTAATTTTGAGAAAAATGACGGAAATTTGCAAAAACGACGGTTTCAAGGATTTTCATGACATAACACAAGCACAAATATTTTTCTCATAAATTTCGTTAATACTACGCGTAAGTATCAACATTTAGCTTTAAAATGCCTTTCGCCGATGCATCGTTTATAATCTGCTGAATAGTTTTGATTCTGTGAATAATTATCTTTACATGAATTATCTTTACGCTTTATCGTGCTCGTGATAATAAATTGTATGATTTTGATTTCTATATCTGAAAATATATAAATCGTACATTATGTATATTAAATTGAAGTCATTCCATTGACAAATGTCGAAGTTATGAGCAAATGACCGAAAAATGTCGCATTTGTCTCACTATGGCGCGCGATGTAAGCAAACACTTGAGATCGAAATTTCAAAGTAGTCAAGCCGCGTTGCCGAAAAGAGGCAACAAGAGTTTAATTGCCCTTTTTTTAGAAGTGTATACTTCATAAGAAATGAGGAGTATATCGTCATTTTTTCATTTGATTAGAATATTGCCCGAGAGAATGGCTGAGTGGAGAACGTTAGATCAATTCGGGAGAACTTTAATGTCCATTTTTTTACCAAAGGTAGACGAAGGGGGATAAAAATAGGATATCTCCGGAAACTAGAGACTTTGCCCTAGCAGATGGTGAAAGCGCCATCTCATGCCACCTCATTCCAAAAACTTTATACATCTTTGAATATTGAAGTAAGAATAATTTTTTTGTGTCGAATATGTCAAATGTTTTATTAATATATTGTAGCACTCCAATTACGTTACACTAAGATTAATTTGTTGTTTGAAACCTAATAAACAAGTTCTAGTAAGCGTTTAACTCATATTCGTAGTTATGTTGTCCACAGAGAATTTAGAATGTAATTTCTCGAATTACAGAAATTCCGACATTGACGAAAATGTCACACTTCAATCGATAATTTTAAGGAAAGCAGAAGAAATAAATTAGTTATAAACATATTTATGTACGGTTTATGATATATATTAAAGGAAAAAATCGTCAATATTCGAAAAATACATCTTTAATTTTGTCATCCAATATCCGATTTTTTACGACGTTGCCCCATGTGTGCCAGTTCGAAGAAATTACGCCATCTTGACTAAAAATTCTGGATATTGTTTGTCTAATATACAATATGTCTAAATTAAACCGTTGTGGAATTATTGATATTTAAAATTATGGAGATCAGATTTAAAAAAAAAATTTAAGCTGGCTTGTGTCAAACATTTACTGTCAGGTAATGACTTAACGCGTCAAAAAATAATTTATTGACTAAAACGTTTATTGCTGCATTTCGTGAAACTGCAATTGAACCCAATATTATAATAATACATTTAACAGAAACTTAAAGAATCACTTCGTTAATGATGGTGGCTTATGGAGACCGTACGAGAACACAACAGGAGGTGTGTGATCTTTTTAACGCAGAATATCCGAATCGAGAACCTATTACCCTATCCGTAGTAGCAAAACATTAAAACGATTTAGACAATCAAGTCATGTTAAGGATCGTTCTACATCTGGACCTCCAAAAGTTAAAACAAGCGATGATAAAAAGTTAGATGTTTAATTAGAAATTACAAAAAATCCCCATACAGCCACTCGTCAGCTTTGCCTAGACCACTACATAAATAAAGGTACCTTAAATCGTATATTGAATGAAGAAAAATTGCATCCATACAAACTCATTCTGTTGCAAGAATTATCTGAAGATGACTACGATAGACGCGTTGAAATTTGCGAAGTCACGATAAAACGAATCAATAATGATCCTAGCCTAATACATAATATTATTTTTTTCTGACGAGGCCATATTTTTGTCTTAACGGAAGAGTTAACAGGCATAACTGCCGGTACTGGTCTACTGAGAATCCCCACTGGATAATCTACAGTCATTCTCAAAGACCACAAAAGATAAACGTGTTGTCCGGGATTTGTGGACGTCATATCATTGGTCCCCTTTTTATCGATGGAAATCTTACCGGACAGCGGTATTTACAGTTACTCCAAGAGCAAGTTATTCCAACTTGTGCAGGTCTTTTTCGCGATGAAAATAATATGGATACCCCTAACATGAATCTGTGGTATCAACAGAGTGGAGCACCTCCTCACTATGAAATCAATGTTCATAGATATTTGGTTGCGATTTTTTCCTAATCGATGGATAGGCAGAAGAGGTGCTATAGAATGGCCTGCAAGGAGTCCCGAGCTTACGCCACTCGATTTTTTTTTATGCGGTCATTTGAAAACCAAAGTTTACCGAAGTCAACCTGAAACTGTAGAAGATTTGCAACAGAGAATTCAATATGAGTTAGCACAGATCACCCCGGATTCTCTGCAAAACTCTGTTCAGGCTGTTTATGACAGATTGGGTCATTGCCTCGCTGTTAACGATAGACATTTTGAGCAGTTGTTACCGTAAAAATAAACTTAGAGTATTTATTAATAGTTTTTTTGTCTTTTTTTTATTTTAAATTTCATATAACAATAATTCCAAAGTAGTTCAATTTAGACATATGATATGTTTTTTTAGTAGGACTCAAAAATAAAATAATATACAGGACTTTCCACTTAAAAAAAAATCAAGATGGCGTAATTTCCTCGAACTGACAGTCCAAAACATTTTATTGTCAACGTCAGCATGTACGCCCTATAACACCCTATAAGTTTTATTTAAACATTTTTTAATACACTTATTAATAAACTAGCCGGGCCCGCGGCTCCGCTCGCGTGGACTTTAGTCATTACTATCGTTATTGCTTATTCCTTATGCTACTCAACGTAATAAAATATCTCCCATTATTTCCCCTTATCTCCCAATATTTCTTCTTATCTCGCACTATCTCACCCTATTTCCCATTATCTAGGCCTATCTCGACTTATCTGGCAATATTTCTCCTTATCTCTCATTATTTCTCCTTATCTCCCATTATTTCTCCTTAGCTACCATTACTTATACTTATCTTCCATTATCTCACCTTACCTCCCATTATCGAGGCTAATCTCAACTTATCTCCCATTATTTCTCCTTATCTCCCATTATCTCACCTTATCTCCCATTATCTAGGCTTATATCGAATTATATAGAACATACGTATAAATTTATAAAAACACGTAAATCAGATAAGTGGTTCTCGAGTAATAAGCGCACTAACGGACAGACATATATATATATATATATATATATATATATATATATATATATATATATATATATATATATATATATATATATATTATATTCTTTACTACATGATATTGTTCCATATTTAAGGCTTTAGGCAGTGTATTGCAAGAGAACGCGCTAGCGGCAAACTTTTCTCCGACTTGATTCACTATTATCGTCACTGCTTATTCCTTATGTCATCTAACGTAATAAAATATATCCTATAACCTGGCCAGAGAACATGCGTATGTTTAAAAAAAAAGCACGTAAATCGGATAACTGGTCCTCCAGTGATAAGCGCACTAACGGACAAACAGACAGAGATACGTTGCATTTTATATATATTATAGATATTCTTTGCTCCATGACATAGTTCCATATTTAATGGTTTAGCCTGTTTAAAAAAAAAAGAACGTAAATCGGATAAGTGGTTCTCCAGTGATAAGCGCACGAACGGACAAACAGACAGAGAGACGTTGCATTTTTATATGTATTATAGATATCCTTTGCTACATGATATTATTCCATATTTAGTGGTTTAGGCAGTGTATTGCAAGAGAACGCGTTAGCCGCAAACTTTTTTCCGATTTAATTCAGTATTATCGTCACTGCTTATTCCTCATGTTACCTAACGTAATAAAATATAGTCTATAACCTGGCCAGAGAACATATGTATGTCATGTTTAAAAAAAAAGCACGTAAATCGGATAAGTGGTTCTCCAGTGATAAGAGCACTAACGGACGGACAGACAGACAGAGAGACGTTGCATTTTATATTATAGATATAGATTATTATTATTATATAACCTGGCCAAAGAATATATGTATGAATTTAAAAAAAAGGCACGTAAATCGGATAAGTAGTTCTGGCGTGATAAACGCACTAATGGACAGACAGACAGACAGAGAGACATTGCATTTTATATATATTATAGATATTCTGTGCTACATAATGTTGTTCCATATTTAGTAGTTTAGACTGTGTATTGCAAGAGAACGCGCTAGCGGCAAACTTTTTTTCATTCACTATTATCATCACTGCTCATTCCTTATCCTACCTATCTAATAAAATATAGCCTATAACCTGGCCGGAGAACATATGTATGTTTAAAAAAAAAAAGTACAAAAATCGGATAAGTGGTTCTCCAGTGATAAGCGCACTAACGGACAGACCGACAGATAGAAATTCGTTGCATTTTATATATATTATAGATGTAATAAAATATATATCTATAACCTGGTCAGAAAACATGTATGAATTTAAAAAAGCATGTAAATCGGGTAACTGGTTCTCGAGGGATAAGCGCACTAACGGGCAGTCAGACAGAGAGAGAGACGTTGCATTCTGTATATATTATAGATATAGATTATTATTATTATTATTATATAACCTGGCCAAAGAATATATGTATGAATTTAAAAAAAGACACGTAAATCGGATAAGTAGTTCTCGCATGATACACGCACTAATGGACAGACAGACATTACATTTTATATATATTATAGATTATAGATATTCTCTGCTACATAATATTGTTCCTTATTTAATGGTTTAGGCTGTGTACTGCAAGGCAACGCGCTAGCGGCAAACTTTTTTCCGACTTCATTCACTATTTTACGTCACTGCTCATTCCTTATGCTACCTATCGTAATAAAACATAGCCTATAACCTGGCCAGAGAACATATGTATGTTTTTTAAAAAAAGTACCTAAATCGAATAAGTGGTTCTCCAGTGTATTTTATATATATTATAGATGCCGTGAAATCATTATTCAATACATGTGGGATGCCCTGTATAATGTAATACTTCCGTACACTTATTTTTTTTTTAAATTGCGAAAAATCACGGTCCGCCCCTTATCTCGAAAAGTACTAATCAAAAATTTTGCCAAAATTCTGGAATATTCTCCTCGGGGTGTAGATTGGACGCAAAATTATCATGAGTGCATTACCTTTAATAATTTATCTGGCATATAAAAAAAAGCAAAAATTTCTAGGTTTTCAGTAAAGATCAGAAAAAAACTTTGTTGAAAACTTATTTGAGACATGTTTTGTAAAGTCACTGGATCATTTTATGCCTCCGTAACGAAAAGTTTTATTTAGAAAGCAATCAACGTACCGAACCCTAGTTGCGCCAGTCCAACTTGCACTTAACCCGCTTATTAGTGTTCCGTACGGAACACTTATAAGATCACTTCGGTGTCTGTCTGTCTGTCTGTCTGTCTGTCTGTCTGTCTGTCTGTCTGTCTGTCTGTCTGTCTGTCTGTCTGTCTGTCTGTCTGTCTGTCTGTCTGTCTGTCACACCCCGATTTTCTCGGAAACTGTTTGACATAGAAAGGTGAAATTTGGTAATAATATAGGAATTGATGGCCTCATCCGAGCCATGTAGTTTTGAGAATTAAATTTTGACTTAAGGGGTTAGTTTTGGGGGGTGAAGTCGGAAGTGAAAAAAAAATTTTTTTACTAGGTCATCAAGTATGGTGTCAAATGAAAGCTTGTGAAAACACGAGTAAAAAAATATATATATAATATTATACTTGCGCGCACTTTTCTTTGTATTATTTTTAAAAATTCGCGAAAAAATCGCTGTCCCGGGCCTTATCTCGAAAAGTACTTATCAAAAAATTTCGAAAAAATTCTGGAATATTCTCCACGGGGTGTAGATTGAACGAAAATTATCACGAGTGCATTACCTTTAATAATTTATATGGTATATAAAAAAAACAAAAATTTCAAGGTCATCAGATTTCAGTAAAGATTGGACACAAACTTTGTTGAAAACTCATTTGGGGTGTGTTTTGTGAAGTCACTGATCATTTTATACCACCGTAACATAAATTTTGACTTAAGAGGTTCGTTTTGAGGGGTGAAATCGGAAGTGAAAAAAATTTTTTTTTACTAGGTCATCGAGTGTGGTGTCAAATGAAAGCTTGTGAAAACACCAGTAATATATATATATATATATATATATATATATATATATATATATATATATATATATATATATATATATGTATATATATATATATATATATATATATATATATATATATATATATATATATATATATATATATATATATATATATATATATATATATATATATATATATATATATATATATATATATATATATAATGTAATACTTGCGCACACTTTTCTTCGTATTACTTTTAAAAAAAATCGCTGTCCCCTACCTTATCTCGAAAAATACTGATCAAAAAATTTTGAAAAAATTCTGGAATATTCTCCACGGGGTATAGATTGAACGAAAATTATCACGAGTGCATTACCTTTAATAATTTATTTGGTGTATAAAAAAAAAACAAACTTTCAAGGTCACCAGTTTTCCGTAAAGATTGGAAACAAACTTTGTTGAAAATTCATTTGGGGTGTGTTTTGTGAAGTCACTGATCACTTTATACCACGCTAACAAAAATTTTTATTTTAAAAACAATCAACGTACGGAACACTAATTGTGCAAGTTCAACTTGCACTTGACCGGTTTTTTTTTTTTATCTAGAAATCTAAAGGTTTTTTTTGGCATACCATACAATGTTTAATCTGTATCATCCATATTTTCATTTTGTTATTTAATATACTTTGGCAAAGAGCAGTTAGTTTGATCTGTTTTTAAAAGGGAGGATGGTATATACGTATATCTATATATCTATAATATATATAAAATGCAACGTCTCTCTGTCTGTCTGTCTGTCCGTTACTGCGCTTATCACTGGAGAACCACTTATCCGATTTACATACATTTTTTTTAAAACATACATATGTTCTCTGGCTGGCATAAGGATCGAGTAGTGACGATAATAGTGAATGAAGTCGGAAAAAAAGTTTGCCGCTAGCACGTTCCCGTGCAATACACAGCCTAAACTATTAAATATAGAACAATATTATGTAGCAGAGAATATCTATAATCTATAATATATATAAAATGCAATGTCTCTCTGTCTGTCTGTCTGTCCATTAGTGCGTTTAATACGCGAGGACCACTTATCCGATTTACGTGCCTTTTTTTAAATTCATACATATATTCTTTGGCCAGTTTATATAATAATAATAATAATCTATATCTATAATATAAATAAAATGCAACGACTCTCTGTCTGTCTGTCCCTCGCGAACCACTTATCCGATTTATGTGATTTTTTAAATTTATACATATGGTCTCTCACCAGGTTATAGATATATATTTTATTACATCTATAATATATATATATATATATATATATATATATATATATATATATATATATATATATAAAATGCAACGTATCTCTGTCTGTCTGTCTATCGTTAATGCACTTATCACTGGAGAACCACTTATCCGATTTACGTACTTTTTTTTAAAACTTACGTATGTTCTCTGGCCAGGTTATAGGATATATTTTATTGCGATAGGTAACATAAAGAATAAGCAGTGACGATAATAGTGAATCGGGTCGGAAAAAAAAGTTATAAATTTATACATACGAGGCTGGTTTGAAAAGTCCTTGCAAAAATAAAACCTACTTATGTGTTTGGGGTAAACCTTTTTTATTTTCGACATAGTCTCCTTTTAGGCTTATACACTTCGTCCAACGATGTTCTAGTTTGTTGATCCCTTCCGAATAATAGAATTTGCCCAAGTCTGCAAAATATCCATTAGTGTCTGCAATCACCTCCTCGTTTGAATAAAATCTTTGTCCCGCCAGCGATTTCTTCAAATTGGGAACAAATAGTAGTCCGAGGGAGCCAAGTCTGGAGAATAGGGGGGATGTGAAACGAGTTGGAATCCTATTTCCATTAATTTTGCGACCACAACTACTGAGGTGTGTGCTGTGGGCCAATCGCGGGCGTTTTTCTTGCAGCTCGGTTTTCAAACGGTCCAATGACGATGAATAATATTCACCTGTAATAGTTTTGCCCTTTTCCAGATAGTCGATGAGGATTATCCCTTGCGAATCCCAAAAGACAGTCGCCATAACCTTTCCGGCCAAAGGAACGGTCTTCGCCTTTTTTGGTGCAGATTCCCCCTTGGTAACCCATTGTTTAGATTGTTGTTTGGTCTCAGGAGTATAGTAATGTATCCATGTTTCATCCACAGTGACGAAACGACGCTTAAAGTCCTCCGGATTCTTCTGGAACAGCTGCAAACCATCCTTGCAATACTTCACACGATTCCATTTTTGGTCAAGCGTGAGCAATCGCGGCACCCATCTTGCGGATAGCTTTCTCATGTCCAAATGTTTATGCAAAATATTATGTACCCGTTCAGTCGAGATGCCCACAGCACTAGCAATCTCGCGCACCTTAACTCTTCTGTCATCCATCACCATATCATGGATTTGATCAATGATTTCTGGAGTCGTAACCTCCACAGGCCGTCCAGAACGTTCAGCGCCACTTGTGCCCATAAGGCCAGTCCGACAATTTTGAAACCACTTATAAACTGTTCTAATCGAAGGTGCAGAGTCACCATAATGTTTATCAAGTTTCTCTTTAGTCTCCTGAGGCGTTTTGTCTTTCATAAAGTAATGTTTAATCACCACACGAAATTCTTTTTCGTCCATTTCTTGAAAATCACTCGACTTCCTTGATTCACACGAATGCCAAACACAAAGAAATAGACCAATATGGCTGAAACTTGGTGTGCGTTCATTCAAGAGATGCTACTAACTAAACATGACCTCGATACGCGCCGGTGGTGCCATCTCTCGGACTTTGCACGGACTTTTCAAACCAGCCTCGTATATTTTATATAATTCGATATAAACCTAGATAATGGGAGATAAGGTGAGATAATGGGAGATAAGTATAAATAATGGGAGATAAGCAGAGATAAGTCTAGATAATGGAAGTTATGGTGAGATAATGGGAGATAAGGGGAAATAATGGGAGTTAAAGAGAAATACTGGGAGATGAGCAGAGATAAGCCTAGATAATGGAAATTATATGGAGATAATGGGAGATAAGGAGAAATAATGGGAGATAAGGGGAAATAATGGCAGATATTTTATTACGTTAGGTAACATAAAGAATAAGCAGTGACGATAATTGCGAATCAAGTCCACACGAGCGGAGCCGCGGGCATTGCTAGTTAAATAATCATTAAATATAATCAGGGGAAGTTTCTAGTTTTTTTAGTGTTCCATACGGAACACTTATAAGATGACTTCGGTGTCTGTCTATCCGTCTGTCTGTCTGTCTGTCCGTCTGTCTGTCACACCCGATTTTCTCCGAAACTATTTGTCGTAGAAAGTTGAAATTTGGTAATAATATAGGAATTGATGGCCTCATCAGAGCCATGTAGTTTTGAAAGTTAAATTTTGACTTAAGGGGGTTAGTTTTGGGGGGTGAAATCGGAAGTGAAAAAAGAAATTTTTACGAGGTAATCGAGTGTGGTGTCAAATGAAAGCTTGTGAAAACACGAGTAAAAAATATATATAATATATATATATATATATATATAACGTAATACTTGCGCGCACTTTTCTTTGTATTATTTTTAAAAAATCGCGAAATATCAGGGTCCACCCGCCTTATCTCGAGAAGTACTTATCAAAAAATTTTGAAAAAATTCTGGAATATTCTCCACGGGGTATAGATTGAACAAAATTTATCACGAGTGCATTACCTTTAATAATTTATCTGGTATATAAAAAAAAAACAAAAATTTCAAGGTCTTCAATTTTCAGTAAAGATTGGAAACAAACTTTGTTGAAAACTCATTTGGGGTGTGTTTTGTGAAGTCACTAATCATTTTATACCTCCGTTACAACATTTTTTATTTTAAAAGCAATCAACGTACGGAACACTAATTGCGCAAGTTCAACTTGCACTTGACTGATTTTTTAAATGAATATTTCACCGTAAACTGTATTCTTTAATGTGAAATAGTCAAATTTTAGAACTGCATGTTTGCAAGGAAAGCAAATCATTTTACCAATTTTTTATTTAAACATTGTAATAAATACCAAATCTCAGTTATCTTTCTCGATGACTCCTACATAATATTGAAATCCTGAGGTACGTAACCCTCAGACTCGACTGCTTATTGATTCATCCAACGGCTGGACAATGATGCCTAATTAAAAGTTTTAAAAAGCGCATTCTGTCCGCATCAGCAATTATGTATAAATATAATGCACCTTAAATAATAATAATCATCACACTTTACGGCCCCTTTTACAATAAGAAAAAAGAGGAGGAAGGTGCAAAAAACGAAATGAAAGAACCAGCAGTCGTCGCGAATTAAAACTTAGCGGTATTTCGTTGCATTTTTAATTGTTTGTTGGCGTTACGTTTCCTCAACAGAAAAGAAAAAATAAATACACTCCGTTCTTTTTGTGGCTGCTGACTCTTTCAAATGTGCCGGCTCTTTTTAATAGTTCAGTGACGTACATGTATACAAAATAGCTACAGAATATTTAACGTAGTGGGAAAATATACAAATTTAATATATTATGAAGTTTATTTCAAGTTTCCATCACCTTTACCTGAGATATATCTGGAGACTATCTGGAGACAAGTCACACATTTCTAACTCACTCTTACTTACTAAAAAATGATGAAGCTCCCATCTGTACGATTTGCCAGTCTACTCTTACAGTAAAACATATATTTGAAACCTTCCACTCTACTCAATCCGGAGGAAAGTATCACTTACTTCTGAACATGAAGCAAATCTTAAGTCCTGGTCAAATTCAATCTCATATAAATCAAATCGAGGAATACTTAAAAGAGAATGAATATCACCACTTTATATAAGCAAAAACTACAATTTCATCCATAACCTTTCCATTACTGGGTGCTAAATGACCTTAGTAGTCAATGCACCCAATCCCCATAACATCCATCCATCCATCCTTTACCTGAAAATAAGAAGCTATATAATATACTGATTTTTGAAGAAGTGGTTTTTGTAATATACTACCATGTTGTGAAAAGTTCCGAGACTTTCCCAGAAATGGCAGCACAAACAAAAAAAAACATATGATTTTCCCTATGTTCTATTGTAACGTATAATTATTGAAGGCAAAATAAAGGGCAAACGATCGATCAGAAGACGACAGAATTCTTGGCTGAAGGACATGAGAAGATGGTTTGGATGTGCTTCGAGTGATATTTTTCGAGCAGCAGTTTTAAAGTTCGTGTAGCAGCTATATGGATCGCCAACCTTCATGAGGAGACAGTGTCGTAGGAAGAAGATAGTCGATTCAGCAGATAAATACTTCTTATCTTTGGAGCTTTATAATTTTTAAATATATGTTTCGATAATCCCCCTCTATAAAA
Source organism: Pachyrhynchus sulphureomaculatus (assembly GCA_019049505.1). NCBI lineage: Eukaryota > Metazoa > Arthropoda > Insecta > Coleoptera > Curculionidae > Pachyrhynchus > Pachyrhynchus sulphureomaculatus. The sequence goes on from CM032449.1 coordinate 222,855,678, forward strand.
TTGAACATGAACCCTTTGTAGGTTTATTTGTAACATCAGCGCTCTATTTGAAGGTTTTTTTTAAGTAAATAACAAATACAACTTATCTCACAACGACGTAATGAAACATTAAGTTGTCTGTTTATGAACCGATTTGCAACCCTGTAATAATCTAAATTGGATTTGCACAATCTTAACAGTGCATATCTTGTATTCGAGCTGAAGTAATGGGCTATTCTCAAGAATTCATAATAACACGCAGCCTTTATGAAAATTCTGAATACTTTTAAATCACCTCCAATTCGGTGGATTTACGGAAAAAGGAATTCTTAATTTAAGAATTATTTTTCTTGGTATTCCTCAAGTATAAACATTATCAGATATTTTAGATAGAATATATATATATATATATATATATATATATATATATATATATATATATATATATATATATATATATATATATATATATATATCTAACTGGTATCTCTACCGTTTTACGAATTTTTAGCATGTACGCTAATGACTGTAGGAAATAGACAGATCAAGACAACTGACTAGGATTTAACCTGGACTAACACAACATTGCTATACTTTACAATCAAAATATTTTGGTTAATAATAACAAGAAATTAACAAAATGTTACTTTTTTCAGCTTAAAAAAGCATTTAAAGTTGCAAAAACAAACTACATTAGTAGTAGCAATAAACGTTTTCGTCAATAAATCATTTTTTGACGCGTTGAGTCGTTACCTGGCAGTAAATGTTTGACACAAGCCAGCTTAAATTTTTTTTTTTTAAAATTTGATCTCTTTAATTTCAAATATCAATATTTCCAAAACAGTTCAATTTAGACATACGGTAAGCGACAAATAATATCTAGAATTTTTAGTATGACTCGAAAATAAAATAATGTACAGGGCTTTCCATTTAAAAAAATTTAAGATGGCGTAATTTCTTCGAACTAACAGTTCAATACATTTTATTGGCGTCGTATAACATCCTATAACTTTTATTTAAAAATTTTTTTGATACGCTGATTAATAAATGCAGTGGAATCATTATTCCATATATATCAGGCACCCTGTATATATATATATATATATATATATATATATATATATATATATATATATATATATAGCCTATTTATGTATGGGCCAATATACATAAATAGGCTATATATATATATATATATATATATATATATATATATATATATATATATATATATATACATATACATACAGGGTGCCTGATATATATGGAATAATGATTCCACTGCATTTATTAATCAGCGTATCAAAAAAATTTTTAAATAAAAGTTATAGGATGTTATACGGCGCCAATAAAATGTATTGAACTGTCAGTTCGAAGAAATTACGCCATCTTAAATTTTTTTAAATGGAAAGCCCTGTACATTATTTTATTTTCGAGTCATACTAAAAATTCTAGATATTATTTGTCGCATACCGTATGTCTAAATTGAACTGTTTTGGAAATATTGATATTTGAAATTAAAGAGATCAAATTTAAAAAAAAAAATTTTAAGCTGGCTTGTGTCAAACATTTACTGTCAGGTAACGACTCAACGCGTCAAAAAATGATTTATTGACGAAAACGTTTATTGCTGCATTTTGTGAAACTGAAATTTGACCGTAATATCATAATGGTGGTAAATTTAACAGAAACTGAAAGAATCACTTTGTTAATGTTGATTGGTAGGCCGTAGGAGAACACAACAGAAGGTGTGTGCTGTAGAATGACCTGCAAGGAGTCCCGATCTTACGCCACTCGATTTTTTTTATGAGGTCATTTAAAAACCAAGGTTTACCGAAGACGACCTGAAACTGTAAAAGATTTACAACAAAGAATTCAATATGAAGTAGCACAGATCACCCCGGATTCTCTGCAAAACTCTGTTCAGGCTGTTTATGACAGATTGGGTATTTGCCTCGCTGTTAACGGTAGATATATTAAGCAATTGTTACCTTAAAAATAAACCTAGAGTATTTATTAATAGTTTTTTGTCTTTTTTTATTTTAAATTTCAAATAACAACAATTCCAAAACAGTTCAATTTAGACTTATGGTATGTTAGACAAATAACTCTTTAGTTAGCTTCGAGCGGCAGCAGCAGCAAGATCACAATATCGAGTAGCAGCAGCAGGAAAAGCACTTGAACATGCCAAATGAGATTTTGGTGAAACGTCGTGCAAATTCATTGTTAGGCATATGTATTGAAACCCGGAAATTTAATATACCTTATATATATATATATATATATATATATATATATATATATATATATATATATATATATATATATATATATATATATATATATACATATACATACATTAAGGAAATCAAATTTAAAAAAAAATTATTATATATATATATATATATATATATATATATATATATATATATATATATATATATATATAGATAGATAGATTTTGGTGAAACGTCGTGCAAATTCATTGTTAGGCAAACGGATTGAAACCCGGAAATTTAATATACTATATATATACATACATTAAGGAGATCAAATAAAAAAAAATTATTATATATATATATATATATATATATATATATATATATATATATATATATATATATATACAGAGTGCCCCATAGGGAATAATGATAAAGAGTATTAACATGAGCTGACGCAATGTTGCTATACTTCAAAATCAAAATTTTTTTGTTTAATATTACAAACAAATTAAAAGAACGTTACTTTTTTTCAGTTTAAAAAAACATTTAAAGCTGCAAAAACAAACCACATTTGTAGTTAAATGTTATAAAAACAATTACTTGCTAAGGCCAATATACACAAATAGGTTTCATATATATATATATATATATATATATATATATATATATATATATATATATATATATATATCTCGGGTCTTCCATTAAGGACTTAATAACTTTTTTTTTTTAAATAAAACGCAACCCATTTGAGACATTTCGAAAATTTTACTATCGGCTTGAAGTACAATCAAAACATTTATGTATGGAATTCGACTCCATTCATATGTCCACCACGGGCACGTTTGCAGCGGTCGATTCGTCGAACCCAATTTTCGATGACTCGGCCACACATTTCGACGGAAACGGCCGCTATCTTTCTTTCAATATTGGCTTTGAGCTCCTCTAACGACGCAGGCTTGTTAGCATAGACCAATGATTTAACGTACCCCCATAAAAAGAAGTCTAGAGGTGTTAAATCACACGATCTAGGCGGCCATTCGACGGGACCATTTCTCGATATAACACGTTCACGGAATTTAGATTGCAGTAAGTCGATTGTTACACCCGCTGTGTGGCTTGTGGCGCCGTCTTGTTGAAACCACATATCATTAATGTCTAGCCCATGCAATTGATCAAAGAAATAACGTTGCAACATGCCTCTGTTACGATCTCCATTGACTGTACCGTGACGGTTATTTTCATCAACGAAAAAGAACGGCCCAATGACACCACCGGCATGAAAACCGCACCAAACAGTAATTTTTTGTGGATGAAGTGATGTTTCTTCAAGCACATGAGGGTTTTCACCTGACCAATAACGCATATTCTGTTGGTTGACGAAGCCGTTTATCCAAAAATGCGCTTCATCACTAAAGATGATTTTGCGATGAAATTGGTCGTGTTCTTCCAACATTTCTAGAGCCCAATTCAAGAACGTACGTCGCTTCATATGATCGAGTGGCTTTAGTTCTTGAGTTAACTTTAACTTATAAGGGTGCAGGCCAAGATCCTTTCGCAAAATTCGCCATAGTGTGATCTGAGCGATGCCCAATTCTTGAGAACGCCGTGAAATCGACTGTTTTGGTTCGTTTGAGATGGACGCTTGAACGGTAGCAATATTCTGGCCACTTCGACCAACCCGTTGTCTCACTGTCACGGGAACATCCAGCAGCGAATATGTTAACTCAAATTTTTTTCACTAGACTATGAATTGCTTGTCTACTGGGACGAGAATTACAACCAAAAATTGGCGTTAACGCTCTTAAAGTTGCAGTCACCGACCGAGTAGTAATTTTTAATTATTTGTAAACGTTGTTCGTTTGTGTACTTCACCATGATGAAAATGTTGACTTTACTGAATGTTTTGACGTTGACAGTTCGGTGATTGGCTTAAGGGTGCGTTCACAGTGAAATTTCAAAGTTGTCATGTCCCAAATGGAAGACCCTACATATATATATATATATATATATATATATATATATATATATATATATATATATATATATATATATATATATATATATATATATATATATACACACACACACACATATATTCCTATCTCAATGGTATCTCTTTTTAGCATGTATGCTAATAACTGTAGCAAATAGACACATTAAAATAATTTGCCCAGATTGTAGTAATAACCTGGGCTGACGCATTGTTGCTATACAAATACAAATAGGTTTTATATTCATTGTTAATAATCACTACGTTTCCGTTAAAAAAACTTTCATTATAGTCTTCTTATTGATAAAACGACACAGTGTAAATATATCGAGCATGTATTTTTTGCTATAAATATAACAATAGAGAACAAACACTTGAAAGTATACGCTGCCGAAAATAAATATGGTCTAAACAGGGAATAAAAACACTTTCCAAGCAAAAAAATATTACGTTACTATTTATTAAGTTTATAAAATTTTAAAACTTAACACTGGTTAAGCCGTAGAAAGTTTAAATTTCAAAATGTTTGGGTTCTCTTATACTCGAAAACGATCTGCTATTTTAGAAAATTAATTTAGTACCATCTATCGAACTCACGTCAAAGCTTCAGTAATAAAACATACGACTGAGAAGAAGATAATCATAATTATTCAGTCAAGCATCGCTCCTGAGGATGTTAACGTTGTAAGTGCCACGCGAATCGACGGCTAAAATAAAGTGTTCGGTGAAATGAAGACAACTTTTGTCACACAAAATATAGGTGTCGACACAGAAATACACACACGTGGAATTTAACGTTTAAGCTACCTCATTGCCATATCTCTGTGAAACTCGACGAGGCACATTTTAACGTGCCGACGGTAGCCAGCCGGCTTCGTTTCGTGGCGACGTTTTGTTCCACGTGCTTGTCTTTCTGCAGCTATAGTTATATTGTCCGCGCTATTTTGTAGCTTAATAATTATTTAGTCTATGATAATAGTTACAACCTTTTTAGTGTTCCGTACGAAACACTCACTTCGGTGTCTGTCTGCACAATTCTCTTTGTATTATTTTTAAAAAAGTGCGAAAAATCGTTGTCCCCCCCTTATCTCGAAAAATACTGATCAAAAAATTTTGAAAAAAGTCTGGAATATTCTCTACAGGGTGTAGATTGAAGGGAAATTATCACGAGTGCATTAACTTTAATAATTTGTCTGGTATAAAAAAAAAAATTCAAGGTCTTCAGTTTTCACTAAAGATCGCAAAAAAACTTTGTTGAATGTTGAATGGAATGTTTGTGTGAAATCGCTGTTCATTTTATACTTCCGTAACAAATATTTATATTTTAAAAACAATCAGCTTACGGAACACTAATTGCGCAAGTCCAACTTACACTTGAACAGTTATTTCAATACCTAGTGTGTCAGAAATTTTAGGTTTTAATTATTGAAATAATCACGTATTTGGTCATTTTCACCATAACAAGTACCGTGCCTTTGTAAAGAACATCCCATCAAAAGAAAAGTAACCAGATAGTATTCCGAGCGCTGACTCGTCAAAACCTTGTCACGACCGTCGGTTCTCACGAGATCAACGATAAACATCTACCGAGCGATCGGGAAAGACCGGGCCGGAGGACGAATCGGGCTGAGACGGGGAAACAAAGACTGCACTTAGACCATTTAACTATTTCAGGTCCACTGAAGATGACCATCGACATCGGATTTGACCTGTAGAACGATATCGAATTATCGGAGTTGACCGCGCTATTTCCTACATGTTACAGATTGTAAGAGAGTTGGTCTTTTCGTTAAAACACTAACTATTATAGATAGTACTGAACTGAAATGATTTTTACCTTCTTTGGAAGTTGTAGAGGACGTATAATATAAATAAAAGTTTATTCTCGAACAATCACTGGCATTATTTAATTTATTTTCAAGTGTATATTAACCATTATCCTTCCATTTTTCGTTACAGGTTCTCCTCCGCTAACAGGTAGCGGTACCCTACGCATTATAGTCCAGGACATCAACGATCATAGTCCAGAATTCAAAAGACAGTCGTACTACGCCACAATCAAAGAAAACTCTCCGATAGGAACCTGGGTTCTGACAGCCATGGCTACTGATAAAGATGTAGGACTCAATGCAAAGATTAGATACAGTCTTTTAGGAGATAAAATTGAAGGTATTTAAAATTCCTTTTAACTACCAGCCTTTTTCGCTTAATTTGGCACCCTGTGACTTCGGGCTGATACCCCGTATGACTATGAAGTTAGAGGGCCGCCGCTCGATATCATATATTCTCTTGTGGACATTAAGATCATCCCCAAAAAAGAAATTAAAAATGTCGATGACAGTTATATAAATAAAATTAAATAACTGTGATCACCGAGGACTACCCTAGAGCAGGGGTCGACAACCTATGGCACGCGTGCCATCTCTGGCACGCCAAGCAATTTTGAATGGCACGCGTACCTATTCAAAGTTTACACATTAATTCTTTAATCTGTGATATGTTTCGAAATAAAATAAATAATCGAAGACAGTATTACTTTAACGATACCAACAAAAACGATAAATTATATAGGTCACTAGGTATTATTACCAAAAACTACAAAATATATATATATTTTGTAATTTATAATTTTACTGAATGCATTGGTTTGGCTTTAATTTCGGCAAGTAGTAAAGACGGCAAGCCTCAAGATATAAGCCTAGGCAAAAACACAAATAAACGTCCTCAATTCAGATCAAAAGAGTCGCTATAAGGCGGTTTTTCTTTGACTTGACTTCAATCGTTGCGACGGGCGCCGCAACTGTTTTATATTGCCGAACTTTAGTTTTTGTTAGATTTAACTTCTAGGCGGCCCTTTGATTGCAATGGGCGTGTTGTAGATAATAATTTTTTGGTCTAAGAAATTTAATAAACGTAATTATTGGAATTTTCTGAAAACATTATTTTTCTGTATATAGCAAGCGGTACACGTTTGGATCATTCAGTATAAAAGTAACATCCGTTCCAGTCAATAGTCGTCGAAAAGTTTAAAAATTAAAATTACGTTGCGTTATAGCCGCGAAGAAACAGAAGGTAGACGTTCGATCATTTCAAACTTCATGGACAACAGATTACGGTTTTGTACAGCAAAACGATCGGGCCATTTGTGTCCTATGTCGGGAAAGCGTAGTTTTTCCGAACATCTAGTGTTCAACGACATTTCCAGATAAAACATGAATCGTCATTTAAAGATAAGGCTGATAAAAGGGAGGCAATACAAAGAGCAAGTAAACAATACGAGAAACAGTCAACATTATTTAGCAAAGTTTTCCAAGGAAAAAATCAGGTAACTGAATGCAGTTTTAAAATTGCACAATCGTTGGCACAAAAGGGTAGGCCGTTCACTGACAGAGAATTTATGAAGCAAACGTTTTTGAGTACTGGCGAGATTTTATTCGACGACTTGCCCAATAAGGATACAATATTGACCAGGATTAGGGATATACCGGCATCAGCGCGGACCATCGAGAGACGAATTACCGAAATGACACAAAATGTCCAAAACAGCAGAGAGACGCTATCAAACGGAGTTTTGTATTGAGTGTAGCATTGGATGAAAGTGTTGATATTAATGACATTGCCCGTCTGGCAATCGTTGCGCGATACTTCGATGATGGCAGTGTGTATGAAGAGCTGATTTGTCTGCCCCCATTGCAGGGAACTACAAGAAGAGAGGATATATTTTCAGAATTTGTTAAACATTTTGAAAAGCGGAACATTGATTTAAATAAATTTTTTTGCGTAACGACAGATGGCGCACCTGCTATGAGTGGGAGACATAAGGATTTGTTTCCCTTCTTATTGAACGCATGGGTCGATCAGTTTTGAATTTTCATTGCATAATTCACCAAGAGAGTTTGTGCGCTAAAATCTCCGTTGGAAGTTTAAAATCCGTGATGGATAGGGTGGTTAAAATAGTTAACTACATTGTCGGTCGTTCTTCACTGATCCATAGACAATTTAAGGCGTTTCTGCAGGAATTAGAAAGTATATATTCAGATATACCATTGCACAATAATGTGCGCTGGCTTAGCCGTGGTAAAGTGCTCTCTAGATTTGTGCAATGTCTGGGCGAAATTAAATCGTTCTTGTTGGAAAAAAATCAAGTGGATGCTTATCCTGAACTAGAAGATAAGAACTGGATCTGTATGTTAATGTTTCTTACTGATATTACAAACCATCTCAGTGAACTCAACTTAAAGTTACAAGGTTCAGGTAAAACAGTTATGGATTTATACGAATCCTGAAAATCATTCAAATTAAAAATAGATTTATTTATCAGCGATAGTACTACAAACACATATAAATATTTTCCAAATTTAAAAACTTATATATCCACTGTCGATGATGGTGCACTAATAGACGAAATTCTTAAATATATGACTAATTTAAAAGAGGAGGTTATTGAGAGGGGTCAGGATTTTGATAAACATGGTCCTATGTTCGCTTTTTTACTCAAACCAGATCTAATGGATTTTTCCAACAGTTGCTTTGACATATCTCTTTTCTCATGGATGGACATTAATGATTTTGATCTTCAATACATTGAATTTAAAAGCTCCGAGTTATGGAACACGAAATTTGTAGAATTAAGAAGGGCATTATAAGGTGACTGCCAGAACCATTCAAGCCAGATACTCAGTTGTTGGATGAGTTTATCAGAGAAATTTATTTTTCTTAAGAAAGTAGCGTTTACCATGCTTACAGCTTTCGGATCATCCTATATCTGTGAACAACTGTTTTCCCATATGAGAGTGATTTTAAACCCGTACCGAAGCAGGCTGACAACAGACAACTCGGAAGCATGATTGTGTGACACTGAAAATAACCAGACATGAACCGGATATAAGAAAACTCTCTAAAGAACTTCAAGCACAGGGTTCACACTAGGTCCTAGGACTAGTATCATAAAATTATTTGTTAAATGCTAAAATTTTTTTGTAACTAAACCTTCTAAAAGCAATATTTTAAGTTAATTTAAGTTAATTTTTGTTAATTTTAGTTGTAGTAAGTACCTATGTCGGCACGCAAAATGGATGGATGAAAACTGGCACCCCTTAGTTAAAAGGTTGCCGACCCCTGCCCTAGAGTATACCCTACGTTGACTAAAAATTTTCGAATGTAGAAAAATTGTCTGAAATACTGAACATTTCGAAATTATTTTTTACAAAAATTACTATTTTTTTTTAGGGTTCAAAGTTGACCAAGACACGGGCGTAATAACCACCAATGGAGTTCTGGATAGAGAGGAAGCAGAGACGTACTTTTTTACTCTGATGGCTCAAGACTGTTCTGCGACTGAACCGCGAGCTACCGCCGTAAATTTAACTATCACTGTCCTAGATGAAAACGATAATTCACCACTTTTTTCCATGTTAAAATATGAGGTGGGTACATGGGACTTGGCAACGAGATAATATTTTAATTGCCCCTTTTTCGAGCCCTCAGTTTAAAACCAAAAGTTTATTTTAGGTTTACATTTCGGATCATACTAAAGCCTCGGAATTTGTATTTGGAGCAAGAGCAGTAGACCTCGACTCGGGCCTTAACAGCAAAATTACATACACACTTGCCGGCGAACATGCCTATAATTTCACTATAAACGGTGACACCGGTGTAATCAGAGCCCTTTATGATTTACAAAGATCTTCTACTAGGGTGTTCAATCTGGAAATTGAAGCAAAAGATGGAGGTAGTCCACCCAGAAAGGCTAGCACGGAATTAAAGGTTGGTTTTAGTTTGTAAATTCTGAAACGAAGATTTTAGTTCAATATAAATTTTATTTTAGGTCTATTTGAAACCTGATCATCAGTTTCCAACGTGGAACTCACCTGGAAAAACTCATTTTGTTTTGGCGGAGAACGTGGAAGAAGGAAAAGTTTTTGCAAAATTCAAAGCTACGTCACCCAAAAAAGGACCAAGTGGCGAAGTTAAATATGCCATCGCTGGTGAGTCAAAATATGACGTGAATGTACCAAAGCATATTAATAAAGTTTTAGCCTAGCATAGAAAGAACAATCAAATCTTATTAACAAAAATTGTTTACTCAACGTAATCTCCTTTGAAATTTGTGCATATACTTCTACAACATATATTACTTCTTTCTTCTTCTTCTTTCAAATCTTTTTTCAATTTTGGGAATAGGTAATAGTCCGAGGAAGCTAAATCAGGGAAATATGGACGATGATTGATCAGTTCAAAGCTTAATTCATTTATTTTTTGGAAAACTAACTGCGATGTTTGAGCAGTATGTCTGAAAAGTTCTGTTTGTGGCTCTCATGTTTCCTCAGAGAGCGTTCTTTACGAGTGGCGGTTGACGAATTTCTTTCTAACACCTTCACTATCAACGCCGGTGTCCCCCAAAGCTCCATACTGTCTCCTACTCTCTTTCTCATTTATATTAACGCTGAAAAGGGCCGAGAATCCAATCTACAGATTTGCAGATGACAGTACACTTATCTCTTCATTCACTTTGAACGCTCGGAGATCGGCTACTCAGACGAATATCCGCAGATAGCAGGAAGTCATTCAACTTAACAAAGATCTGGAAGAAATTCTATCTTGGGGGTGACAAGTAACCAAGTGGAATTTAACGCTACAACAACCCAGGCGGGCAGTTTTTTTCTAAAAAAGTCATGGTTGCTGAACCCGACATAGTTATGTCGGGGCAACTCCATTCCTCTAACATCGTCACTCAATTTGTTAGGCGTTAATTTGAGAGCAAATATGTCCTGGCATGAACATGTTGCAGGCATAACAAGGAGAGCTTCTCAAAAGTTGGGAATATTATTTCGAACTAGAAAGCTTTACACTCCACAACAACTGTTAATTCTTTACAAAGCTCAAATTCGACCAACTATGGAATACTGCTCCCCATGTTTGGAGCTCCGCTTCCAAACATACTCTGTATTTGTTGGATTCTATTCAGAGAAGAGCTGTTCGTCTGATTGGAAACCCGGAACTGACCGGAGTATTTTTGTCATGGAAAGTGTTCGAAGGATGTGGCCCGCTTAATTCCTTCCAGAGCGGTGCATGTTAAAAAGTACATGTCGCGCTAATACTTCACATCCGTATGAGGTTCAGCTTGTTTACTCCTTGTACAACGCTTTTCAAGCAGTCTTTTATATTGGAGAACATCATCCCTTTGGAATAATTTGTCCAGGACTGTGTTTCCCACCGAGTACAGTTTACAGCGATTTAAGAACAACGTGAATCGCTTTCTCTCCGCACACGTGTCGCTCCTGTAGCGCTTTAAAGGGACTTCCCTGTAGCACGTGTGCTAGACCCATAAAAAAAGGCGCATCGTCCTGTAAAAACAGCACCCTTTTTAAAGAGTTTTCTTTAGCGTTTTTCACAATTTTTTTGGCGAAGTTTATTTAATACTAAAAAATAATATTCCTCCATCGCTGTGTTCCAATCTGTAAGTCCTATCCTTGTTGATTCTCCAAAATCATTATCATTTCAAGTACAACCTCAACATTCTCTCAGGTCGATTCAAGTAGGAAAGACATTAAAAACTGAACACCTTTATATTTTGAAGTAGATTTAAGCAAAATATAAAGTGTGCTATATTTTTAGAATAGTAATTTAAAAGCTCTATTCGGATAAGGAAAAATATACAGGGTATCCCATTTACATTTTTGAGTTAATAACTGTTAAAATATTAGTTGTAAAAAAATGTAACTTACACTGTTGAAATCCACGTGAAAAGGTGCTTTGAGAATGTTTTTTACAGACATCAAAAATTTTCAATAGGAAAAGAATTACAAGCATTCTTCCAAAATGCAGATATTTGAAAAAATACCCTATATATCTGAAAATCGGTACTAGATATCGATATGCGATTTTTCACCATTGAGTTTATCATAAAAATTGAGTCTCAGACACCGGCATCAGTTTTTGTCGTCTATATCCTTTAGATAAAAGGTTTTTACTTTTAAAAGTGTCCAATTTGGACCACCCTGTACATGCCTTCTGCACATCTGGGTACAAAATATACAAAACACACATCTACTAGTAAGAGTAAATAAAGCGAAACAACCATAAAAATAAAAAAAAAAAAACCTTAATACTTCGGACATATACTGAGGGACCCAAAAATGCGAATTGCTATACGAGGCTGTTTTGAAAAGTCCGTGCAAAGTCCGAGAGATGGCACCACCGCGCGTATCGAGGTCATGTTTAGTTAGTAGCATCTCTTGAATGAACGCACACCAAGTTTCAGCCATATTGGTCTATTTCTTTGTGTTTGGCATTCGTGTGAATCAAGGAAGTCGAGTGATTTTCAAGAAATGGACGAAAAGAATTTCGTGTGGTGATTAAACATTACTTTATGAAAGGCAAAACGCCTCAGGGGACTAAAGAGAAGCTTGATAAACATTATGGTGACTCTGCACCTTCGATTAGAACAGTTTATAAGTGGTTTCAAAATTTTCGGACTGGCCATATGGGCACAAGTGACGCTGAACGTTCTGGACGGCCTGTGGAGGTTACGACTCCAGAAATCATTGATCAAATCCGTGATACGGTGATGGATGACAGAAGAGTTAAGGTGCGTGAGATTGCTAGTGCTGTGGGCATCTCGACTGAACGGGTACATAATATTTTGCATAAACATTTGGACATGAGAAAGCTATCCGCAAGATGGGTGCCGCGATTGCTCACGCTTGACCAAAAACGGAATCGTGTGAAGTGTTGCAAAGATGGTTTGCAGCTGTTCCAGAAAGACTTTAAGCGTCGTTTCGTGACTGTGGATGAAACATGGTTACATTACTATACTCCTGAGACCAAACAACAATCTAAAACAATGGGTTACCAAGGGGGAATCTGCACCAAAAAAGGCGAAGACCGTTCCTTCGGCCGGAAAGGTTATGACGACTGTCTTTTGGGATTCGCAAGGGATAATCCTCATCGACTATCTGGAAAAGGGTAAAACTATTACAGGTGAATATTATTCATCGTTATTGGACCGTTGAAAACCGAGCTGCAAGAAAAAGGCCCGCGATTGGCCCACAAGAAAGTCCTTTTCCATCACGACAACGCACCAGCACACACCTCAGCAGTTGTGGTCGCAAAATTAATGGAAATAGGATTCCAACTCGTTTCACATCCCCCCTATTCTCCAGACTTGGCTCCCTCGGACTACTATTTGTTCTCTCCAATCTGAAGAAATGGCTGGCGGGACAAAGATTTTATTCAAACGAGGAGCTGATTGCAGACACTAATGGATATTTTGCAGACTTGGACAAATCCTATTATTCGGAAGGGTTCTACAAACTAGAACATCGTTGGACGAAGTGTATAAGCCTAAAAGGAGACTATGTTGAAAAATAAAAAAAGGTTTGCCCCAAACACATAAGTAGTTTTTATTTTTGCACGGACTTTTCAAACCAGCCTCGTATTTAATTATTGAAGGCGAAATAGATCATTTAGAAGACGACCAAATTCTTGGCTGAAAGACATGCGAAGGTGGTTAGGATGTGTTTCGGGTGATAGTTTTCGAGCAGCAGTTTCTAAAGTTCGTTTAACCATATGAATCGCCAATTTACACGAGGAAACAGCACAGTAAGAAGAAGACGTACTTACTAAATATCAAACTACTAACCATAGCAACCTTCGTGGTATAACATAATTCAAACTTAAAAACCTCTACCCACCAGTTTCCTTGTATAATTCAAGTCACAGCGTTTCTTATTTTCAGACTTCATCAAATAAACGTTGATATTAACTTCTATTATTTCAGGTGGAAATGTTGGTGATTCTCTAAAAATCGACCGAAACTACGGAGAAATTCAAATTTCCGGCCAGGGACTCGATTACGAAACAGCTAAAACCTACGAAGTCTGGATAGAAGCTCAAGATAGCGACATTCCGCCGTTACGTAGCGTCTTACGGCTCACGATTAACGTTACGGATTATAATGATAATCCTCCCGTTATGAAAAATCAACTTTATAACGCTTCGGTAAGTAATTTTCCACAAAAATGATCTAAGATCTTGGTACTACTCAGTATATATCACCACTACACCAAACACTTTATTTTTGAACTCGACGCGCGTTTCGCTAACCATGTTAGCTTCATCAGGAGCGATGATTGATGAAGCTAACATGGTTAGCGAAACGCGCGTCGAGTGCAAAAATAAAGTGTTTGGTGTAGTGGTGATATATACTGAGTAGTATCATTGTGCCAAAGATTCCACATTCCCAACTTAGCTAAGATCTTGGGATAACATTGTATCAGATTGGAGTAACTTTCGGCGGTTCTCCGATGATTACGCGGCACATCTTTCGAGATCTTTATTCTTCGAGAGTAGAACACTGTGTACGTTTGTATCTTGCTGTTATATGGCAGTTTTCTGAAAGCAGTAAAATACAAACATTTAGATTTTCGGCTGCCGTAAGCCTATTTTTAAAGGCATTGTTTAACGAGTTGTAAATAATGGCCGCAAGGCAGCGCGATATAAAAATCAATATCAAGTACTAAAATTGAACAAAGTATACATTTCAGCAGTTATTGACTGTTCTCTTATTTATTAATCCATTTCGAGGGCGCGTATTGTCGTATCAGGGCTCATCAGTCGAGTTGGAATGGACAAAGAAGAGAGCAAAACTCAAAATACGTATCATAGTCTAACGATAATTGTTAGCAACTCGCTAAACAATTCCTCTATCGACATGTGGGTTTAAACAGTCCGCGACAGTGTGCAGATCTTTAAAAATAGGCTTACAATAGCCAAAGATGCCCATTGTTGTATCTTACTAATTGTTTAGGCTGGTACAGTGACAGGACT
>CM032449.1:222870801-223088301 GCA_019049505.1 Pachyrhynchus sulphureomaculatus
ACCCTCTCAGAGCAGTACTGCAACTGTATTTTTGACTATACTTGACGAAAATGATAATTTTCCTGAATTCTATCCCGAAAAATACTTTGTACCCATACCAGACGATCTGAAATCTGGCACTTCAGTTCTTAAAGTGACAGCCTATGATAAAGATGAAGGAGAAAACTCCATGGTAACTTATAAACTAGAACATGAAGAAGACCATCTATTCTCCATAGATGAGTTCACGGGGGTTATTACTCTGAGGGGGAACATTAAATCCAGTCCAAAAACAATTTATAGGATACAGGTTTCTGCTAAAGATAATGGAGACAAGAAAGCTGCTGAAATGGCGACTATCGAAATTATGAAGGAGAATAATATGGAGGAATTGCATTTTGATAGCTATGGAGGATATGAATTTCAAATTTTAAGAAGATCATGGTAAGTATTTATCATCCGTTTCCTTTATTTGTTAATAGCCCCGTCTTCAGGGGTTTTGAGCTCTCATTAAATGTTAACAGGCCGCATTTTGGAACAGGGTGTTTTTTGGACGTAGAATACAATAAAAAATAGTTTGCTAAAGTTTGATGTACGCTAAGCCCACAGAATCCAAAATAAAATAAAAAAATTCGGTTTATCGGTAATATATCGAAAAAACTAGTAGCACCACGTGAAAGAGTGGGAAATTCTAAAAAAAAAAGCGTTTAAATTTTTTTCCAAATTTTTTTAATTAGCGTAAGAATTAATTAAAACTTCGGATAGGTGAGCGCGCCAAACAGATTAATATGAAAGTCTACGCGCACCGCTCGAAGGCTAATAGGATATTACTTGTTTTCAGAATGTAAAAAGAAAACTAAAAGATAGCCTTTTGAAGAGGAGACTTTCAGCTTTCGATTATACTAATAGTTTTTATTGTTGCCTTTTCTAAAACTCAAAACTAAATTTTTGTTTGCGTGATTTTAACGGGTATACAGTAAATTACAAATATTTAATAAAATATAGTATTGAAAAAAAATTCTTGTGCATATATCATTATTTTATCTTAAGTTTCAATATAAGAATAATTAAAAATACCCACATTGTCTGTGTTATTTAAATCTGAGTTTTAAAATATGAAAATATGCCTGCTGTAACGCGCCTCCGGCAATTTTACGTTCAAAGCACTACGAAATGGTCAAAAAAATTGGAATTTTTTTTCTTTATAGTTAAAAGTATACTCGATATTAGAAAATCATTAAAAACTTAAAAAAAAACTTATTTTTTTGTAATTTTGCTCTTAAAAAGTGTTCATGATAAGCGCATTTTTTGCTTATTATTAAGTATACAACTTAAACTTAAATTTTAAGAAAATTAAAGGTAGGAAATGAAAGATAAAGGTTTAAGCTTTATGCATGAAGTATTTGTATTTCATGTAAACATCAAGGTACAAAGAAAACAGTTATTAAAAACACAAAAAATTTTAAATTACTCGAAAAAATTAAATGAATTACGTGTTCTCTGGCCATCATATTGGATCCGGATTTTGAATTTTTTAGATCTGTCATCAAATTCTTAATCAGCACCCCGAGAAACTTCTCTAATAGCCAATTTCAAAATATGTAACGGTATATAGAAACGTTAATTTAATCATAAATGAGGTTGGAAGTATGATTCCCACTACAACTGAAAGGGTTAAACCAGTCATTTTATTTTAAATATTTTTTTTAAATTACGGTAAAACTAAAAAAAAATAATCTATATACTAATTTTTTTGTAAAATTTCCCATTTTTTCAGGGTGTTATTAGTTTTTCAATATCTTTTTTATTTTTCGAGATGTTTGCGGAACACTTTAGACCAGCAAACTTTTCTACGTACCTGTATGCCAAAATGCAGCCTGTTAACATTTAATGAGAGCTTTTCATCAAAATTTGCCTCTGACCACTGGGTTATAAGGATTTCCATGATTATTACCATTTTATTATTATTTATATAGTACTGTTAGTCCTCCTTAATACACACGTGGTTGTTTTTGAAATTTTTTGATTATTTTGTTTCGGAAAGATTAACACCAGACAAAAAGAGCTGAACATGTCTGCTCTATTAATTTCAAATTATCTTATATTCTCAGGTGAAAATGCAGTTTTTAAAAGGCGAGACGTTGGGACAGTAAGCGTGGGAAATAACCAAGCAACGTATTTTATAGTTTACGGCGATCCAAATAAAAATTTCATCATAAACGAGAACACTGGCAAGATAAACTACGGCCAAGCAAATCGACCGTGAACAGAGCATTACCTACAGCTTAACTGTAGTAGCTAGAGCTCGCAACAGCTATGGAAAGTGTACAGTAAATATCGTAGTCCAAGACTTGAATGACAACAAACCAACCTTTCTGAAATATAAGGATGAAATCAACTTGTTTGAAAATGCTGCTGTTGGTCAAGAAGTATATTTAGCAAGAGCTAGAGATTTGGACTCAGGAATCAACAGCAGGATATCTTACACGCTAAGCTATAATCCTGAGGAACAATTCAGAATTTCGGAGGCTACTGGAGTAATCTATCTAAATAAACCTATTAGGGCTGAACCTAACAGTTTGTTACACGTAGAGGTGACTGCTACAGATAGCGGATCACCTCCGCTATCCTCCAAACTTACCTTGGACATCACAATAGCAGACGTAAATGATCACACACCAGTTTTTGATCACACTTCATATGAAACATCACTCTTGGAAAGTACGCCAGTAAATGACAGGTTTTTTGCATTAGCTGCGAGTGACGCTGATTTGGATCTTAATGGAAGAATCATATATGAGATAAACAGAAGGGAATGGCGAACAGAAATTTGGAGTTTTTCCAGATGGATTTTTATATCTTAGAAAGGCTTTAGACAGAGAGGAAAAGGATTATTATTCGCTTACAGTTATGGCCAAAGATATGGGAAATCCAAGTCGATTTTCAGTGGTTCCAGTGGTGATTCATGTTATAGATGAAAACGATAATGCTCCACAGTTTACTAATACGACTTTTACTTTTCAAGTGATGGAAAATCAACCTGTTGATTCTTTTGTAGGAAAATTAAGAGCCACTGATAGAGATATAGGTATGTATGTCCCTTTTATATTTTTAACAAGGCTCTGAAAGATTTTTTTAAATTTTATGTCTTGAAATTTCTCATTTACCTTTTATTTATTTTGCTCAAATTTCTCTATTGGTACTTTATTCTGATCATTTTGAATGAATAAGATGCTTACTTGAAAAGGACCTCACAACAATCATGTCTATAATCGGCATGCAATCCAATTAGTTCCTAAAACTTGAATTACACTCATTTTTATATCTATTTTCAAAATTTTACAAACTCTGCTTTTATCACTCTTTGTGCTCCAACCCAGTTAATGAGTTCGACCTTCTAATGTCTTCTCTCTGGCCTTGTATTATCACTATTATGATCGTCCATGGTCGCCTTTTTTCATAGTTCTTCGTAATTTTTTGTTCAGTAGGTCCTTAGTGTTGAATAAATGTCACTTTTCTTAATGTATCGGCATATATCGACAACGTTCGTATAGATGATGTGAATGTTGCTCTATTTGGTACAGTTTGAAAGCTGTATATGTATGTAGAGAGAGGAAATCTTTGTCCAGGTTTGTCTAGTTATGAATTAAGTTACGTCTTTTATTTGCAAAAAGGACCAGTATATTAATCTTCTTCAGTATATGCTTAGAAATATCACGAGTATACATTATTTACAGGAAAAATTCATATCTCTAAGAAATGCTCTTTTGTTTCTTTTAGGTCGTAATGCTGAACTTATTTTCTCCCTCTCTCACTTACAAAACGACTTCGCAATCGATCCAAAAAACGGATTTATCCGAACCCTTCACGTCTTTGATCGAGAAGAATTAGTACAAGCGCAAGGTCACAATTTTATGACCCTGGAAGCGACAGTGGCCGATAATGGAACGCCAAGGCTGAAAGACAAAGTCAAAGTCAATGTTTACATAACAGATGAGAACGATAACGCTCCGAAATTTTTAAGAACGCCTTATAAAGTTCAAGTTTCTGAAGGCAGTAGAGTGGGGACTCAAATTGTGAGGTTATATACTCAGGATATCGACGAGGGTCTGAATGGAGATGTGTATTATTCGATTGTTGGGGGAAATGGAGACAAACGATTTGATATAGAAGAAGCTACAGGTAAATTATTCATAAGCTAACCTAACATAGTGTAAAGTAAAGGAGAATTAACTCTCCATAGTGTTGACACTATCAAAAGGCTTGTTGAGGATTAGGCTGCAAATATTTGATACTGCCTTTACCTGCATCTAGCTGTCCAACTTCAATCAGGGCGCAATGCGTCCTAAGTTGTCATTTTGATAGTGTATACGCTCTGGGGCTAGATCGCTCTACCATTTTTGTCCATGTCATTTTTTAGCTGAGAATTAGAGTACTCAATTTTCAATTAAAATAGACTGGAGTGGAGATGCATCTTAGTTGCAACTTTGTAATTTAAAAATAATAATATTTATCTCTTTCTTTCATTAGGTCAAATTATTCTTACGAAACGTCTAGATCGTGAAACAAAATCAAAATACACCCTAAAAATTCTTGCTCATGATGCAGGACTTACGAAACAACTTTCTTCAACGACAACAGTTCAAATCGAAGTCTTAGATGAAAATGATAATGCACCTGAGTTCACCCAAAGTGAATCTAAGATATCTATTAGCGAAATTACTAGCGTGAATACTGAACTGATACAATTTAAAGCTATAGACAACGACTTGGGAGTAAACAGCGAGGTGGTATACTCAATCTCTGCTGGCAACAGGAAAGATACGTTCCACATTGACGCCTCCACAGGTGTACTCTATTTACACAAAAATTTGGATTATGAGGAACTGTCGGGATATCAGCTCAATATCACCGCTTCAGACAACGGGAGTCCAAGATTATTTACAACCATTTTGTTTTCTATTTCTGTGGAAGATGCTAATGATAATCCCCCATCATTTCCAAGTACCGCAATTGTCAGGCAGATTAAAGAGGGAATACCTGTTCATACTCCGATTGTTACTATCACTGCAGATGATCCCGATTCTGGAATTAATGGAAAGGTAAGGAAAAATGATTTAGAAAGACAAAAACTACTTAATTAGCTTATTATTTTGGGTAATTATCATGCCAGTCAGTACTTTCATGTGATTCTCTGAAGCGAACGTGAGGATATGAGTGTCATCTATAATTATTAAGTAACTGTTATGTCATTTTAGTCAGTAATAGCTAAATGAATTTAAAGAGTTTCTTTCTGATGAGGTATTTGAAGTGCCTATTTATCAATTTTTTTTTTGTTCAGGTTACCTACTCCATCTCTTATCAAGAACCAGAAGACTCAAACCGACATTTTGGAATCAATCCAATCACAGGAGTGATTCATACTCTTCGACCAATCGACAGGGAAACTATTGATACTTTTAGACTGACAGTAGTAGCTACAGATATGTCTGAACCTCCTTCAAGCAGAATGAGTGCTGAAAAGTTAGTTACGGTTATTGTAGAAGACATTAATGACAACATGCCAATATTCGTGTCAATGAGTGCCGCAATTTTACCGCAACAAAACGAAAAATTCTATAGACAAGGCATTACGGTAATGAATGTCTTTGCTAGAGATCTGGATTCGGCTACGAACGGCCTAGTTACCTACGAGCTAGTTAGTGATCCCAGTGAACTGTTTATGCTTGATCAAAGTAGCGGCGCCCTGAAACTCAAAAAATCTCTAACCAATCCCGAACCGACCTACCGACTGAGCGTCAAAGCTACAGATGAAGCCGTCCAATCTGAGCGTAGATCTTCTGAAGCTTATTTGACTGTGATAGCCGAAAGTAGCCGAACCAACACAGGTCCCACGTTCGATAACTCCGTTTTTTCCGGTAACGTGTACGAGAATGAACCTCCCGGTACCTCGATTTTGACAGTGGGCGCGAAATATGCAAAAGACGAAGTCGAATATTATATAACCAATGTGACGGGCGACGGAGTGCAAGTAGACAGGTTGTTCGATATCGATACGAAGCTGGGAGTGTTATCTACCGCGACGGAGTTAGATCGAGAAGTTGGTATCGATACGTATTTGGTTGAAGTGTATGCTATTGTGGTTGGAGAAAGAAGTCCGAGAACGTCCAAAACTAAGGTAAGATGTTGATTGTTTAAAAGTTCTTTTTTATTACAATTTGTGATTCAAAAATGTCCGTACCTTCATCAGGTAAATTGCAACAATATAATGTTTCATAATGAAGAGAATGGCTAATTCTGTCTTTGTATTTTTTTTTCCTGAAAATTTGACAGATGTAGTCTAAAGAAGCCTTATAGAGGGGAGTAATTAGCCCTCATATATCAATATGAATTAAAAAGATACACAAATAAGATGTATTAAGCGCATAAAAGTAGATTTTTGGAAAATAACCTTTTTTTGATATTAGTTCCGTAGCAACAGAAATAATGTTTTCTGTTATCTGGGATTTCAAAAATTAAAGAATGCAAAAAAAGGTAATTACCTCCTTAGCGAATAAAAAATTGGTAAAATGATTTAGCAAGTACTTTCTCTGCAAACATCTTCTTCTTCCCGTGCCCTATCAGGTTCGAACGTTGGTTATTAACATGGCAATTCTGAGCTTATTTACGGCGCTTCGAAATAGCTGAACAGATATAAGTCTGAACCATTGTTTTAAGTTATATGACCAAGAATGTCTTCTTCTCCCTGGACCTCGTTTGCCATCTATTTTTTTTCTGTATTACCAGCTGCAAAAGACGGTATTTATTGTACCTCATGACGTAGCCAAAATATTCAAGCTTTCGCTCTTAAATTTCTTTGTCATTGCCTATTTGGCACAGAACTTCTAATTTCAGAAGCCGGCTTCAACTTTTATCATTAGTGTGTCCGTCATTGTCCACGATTCTACACCGTAGAGCAAATCAGGGCATATGTAGCACTTGGCTAATCTAACTTTTAGTCGGAGTGACAAATCATTGCACGTAAATAGTCTTCTCATACCATTAAAAGATGTTCGAGCTTTCTCGATTCCTGACCTTATTTCAATAGATTGGTCCCCACTTTGCATTAACCACTGTCCTCAAGTATATATATATTTAACTGAAGCCGTCATGCTGCTTGTTGAGATTTGCTTATTATCATCCATTTGGTTTTAGATATATTCAGGTGGAGACCATACTCTTCGCTAACCCTTTGCACCTTTTAAAAAAAAAATCTTGAAGTTCAACGATGTTACGGGCAAACAAGACGGTATCACCGGCGTATCTAGTGTTGTTAATCACCTCGCCATTTATGTTATTGCCTCTGTTAACTTTCTCTAGCGCTTTGTTAAATATTTCCTCGGGTTAAAGACGAGGGGAGATAAGATACAACACTGCAAACATGCCGTTCGAAAATAAACACTAAATTTGACACCTTAATTATATAACCAAAAGAGTATTTAATGATTAAAAAACCCCAATCCTCTCTTTTGAAGACAGATCAAACAAAATAAACTTTTTTTGTGATTTATGGCTAGATTGTTATTTACTAGGGAATTGGAAGTTAAAAAAAAATCTGTTTTTTCGTCATCTAAAAACCCTAGGACCTGAAAAAAAGAATTTCGGAGGGCTGTTTTTTTTACGAAAACAATACATCCTGCTAGCAAGGAAAGTAAATACAATAATTTACTTGGTGTTCCATAAGTATATTTCCATGAACTTAACGGTTTGTATTTCTAAAACTTGTCCTGTATTCAACTCAATATTTTTTTAGGTTACTGTGCAATCCGCTCTTAATCCCTTTTACACAGTATTTCTGTTAAAATCGGAGATAGTGGAAAAACAAGAACACTAAAATAGAAGTATATTACGACATCGCCATCGTCATTTTAGCCCCCTACTTCATCCCTTTGACTCGTATAAATTTATTTATATATATATATATATATATATATATATATATATACATATATATACATATATATGTATATATATATATATATATATATATATATATATATATATATATATATATATATATATATACATATATATACATATATATACATATATATACATATATATACATATATATATATATATATATATATATATATATATATATATATATATATATATATATATATATACATATACATATATATATACATATACATATATATACATATATATACATATATATATATATATATATATATATATATATATATATATATATATATATATATATATATATATATATATATATATATATATATATATATATATATATATATATATATATATATATATATATATACATATATATATACATATACATATACATATACATATACATATACATATACATATACATATACTATTCCAGGTCTGTCTAGGTCTTTCTCGCTTCTGTTTTCCCTGTATTCAGGTTTCATACATTTGTTTCACCTGTCTATCATCCTTTATTCTCTGTATATATCCCCACCATCCCAGCTGTCTTTGATGCATATATTCTATAGTTGCTTGTACTTTCAGCCTTCTTATTTCTGTATTCCTTATTCTGTCCTTCCGTGTAACTCCTTGTACTGCTCTCAGGTATTTCGACGGCCTGTATTTTGTTTTTCTGCCTGTCTGCTAGGGTCCATGGTTCACATCCATATGTTAGAATTGTCCCATAAATTGCTTTGAACATTTTTATTTTTGTTTGTTTCATCACTTCTTTCTTCCTAATGAATATTTTGCTTATTGCATAGAAAAGTTTGTTCGTTTGTTCGATTCTTTCAGTAATTTCCTTGTCTTGTTTTTCAGTTTCATCCATTATCACTCCCAAATACTTATACTGTTCCACTATTTTATTCCCTTCTCTGTAAATGTTCGTTTGTTGGTTTTTCATTGTCATTACTTTTGTTTTATCTATATTAATTTTCATACCTTCTTCTTCAAACGCTTTATTCCAAATATCGAGGTTTCCTTGTAATTGTCTCTCATTTTCCGCCACTAGCACAATATCATCAGCAAAAGCCGCTTCAGATATTTCTATTCTTTTTAACTTCCGGGTATCCAATTGTCATTCTTTTCACTCTTATTTCTCATTTCTTGATTATTTCATCCATCATACAGAAAAATTTTATATTAAATATCCAATATATCAAAAACCAGGAAAAATTCGCACATTACTATTGAAAAGATACAATGGCCCCTTACTCAATTTCTTGCCACGTTAACAATGAAAATAATGAAAAAAAAGTAATCTTTCGATTCCTTAACTGAAAGAATTTTGAAATAGATCTACAACAAGAAAAATACAAAGTCCCTCTTATATTTCATCGCCTTGGCACCTTATATGTTTAATTACAAATGATTATGCTTTAATTTATTCATTCTTTCATCAAAAAATCCTTAAAATTTTTTTATAATACTTTTAAAAGGATACAAGATCTTTTGCATTCCCTTCCCCAGTAAAAAAAAAAAAAAAATTATATGTATATATACATATATATATATATATATATATATATATATATATATATATATATATATATATATATATATATGTATATGTATATATGTATATGTATATATATATATATATATATATATATATATATATATATATATATATATATATATATATATTATATATATTATAGATATATATATATATATATATATATATATATATATATATATATATATATATATATATATATATATATATTATAGATATATATATATATATATATATATATATATATATATATATATATATATATATATATATATATATATATATATATATATATATATATACACGTACATATATATACTTTTTTCCTTGAACACTTTTATGAACAACGAATCCTTTTTATAATTTTCTTGGGTTTAATGTTCATGAAGTTAAAAGATTTGTTTCATATCATAGTATATATTTGTGCGAAAACATTTCGATCATACATTCTGTTCATCATTAGTTGTTTAATTTGTTATTTACTTATCACATGGAACATATTGCATGAATAGTTACATTTGAATTTGGTATTTTTATTTATTTAGCACATAGGTGATACAAATTTTTTTTTGTATATATGAGTGGTTTCAGCATTACATAAAAAACAAATATGCAAAGTTTCACTTAAATCTGTTGAACAGTTTTGGAAAACAGAGTACCTACATTTCAATGAAAAGAGCCTAAGGTCGCGACTTTTTTTTTCAACTGTCTATTATGTCTTGCTTGTCCGCTCACTTTTCACACAGATTCTAGATATCTGGTCATAAGCTCAGACAGTATCATCGCTTTTCTAACTCGAGTTATATATTCCAAAATATGAATTAGTAAAACATTATAACAATAGCATAAAACTAAAATATTTCTATATATATATATATATATATATATATATATATATATATATATATATATATATATATATATATATATATATATATGTATATATATATATATATATATATATATATATATATATATATATATATATATATATATATATACATAAACACGTAGGCTGAACAGTTTTTGGTCTAACTACTTAAAACATATTTTTTTTGCAAAATTCGACTTTATTCATCAATATAGTCTCCTTCAAGAACGATACAATCAGTTCAACGCTTTTCTAACATTTCTATGCCTTTCATGTAGAAGGATTTGTCTTTGCCTTCAAAATAGGCCTCAGTTTCGGCAATAACTTCTTCATTGGGACCAAATCTCTTTCCCACGAGCATTTTTTTAAGGTCTGTGAATAGATGATAGTCACTGGGGGCCAAATCTGGAGAATACAGTGGATGAAGAAGCAATTTGAACTTCGATTCATGCAATTTTTCCATCGTAATCACTGCCTTGTGACACGGTGCATAAAAGAGCACTTTTTTCTTGTTCATTTGGGGCCGTTTTGTTGCGATTTCTGCCTTCAAACGCACCAATAACGTTATATAACATTCGCTTCTCAGCATAGTTGATGAAAATTATTTTATTATATATATTTTTTCCCATCGAAAAACAGTATTTAATTAACACACGAAATTTGATTTTTTCCGTTGTTTTGAAAATATCAAAGGTAGCGTCCTTAACACCACTGTAACTTGTAAACTAATAGTCGAAATTTCATGAAATGGTATCGTTCGAAGGTTGGTACTTGTTAAAAATTATATGGATTTTTTGAAAAAGGCGACATCTGTGCGTCAGACCAAAAACTTTTCTGCCTACGTCTTATATATATAATAAATCAACTTTAAAATTGATATCTCATTTCATTCGAGAGTTAGCATGCCGATATTTTAACAGAGTGACTTTTGGACTTCAAACTCTAGAAAACGAAAAGTGACAATAGACACTACAGCATCATTTTTTGGGTTTCAAGTGATGCAGAATAAACCTATAAGTTAACTTTCTTTTCTAAATTTAGTGATAAAGAAAAATCCCATATGTCGAATATTTTCTGCCTGTCAGTGTATATGTACCAAGTTTGAAATTGATATCCCATTTCGTTGGCGAGTTATCGTGCCAACAGACCGACAAACCGACAGACAGACAGACGGATGGAAATGAGCGACTATATTTTTCGTGATCTAGGAACCCTAAAACGTGAAGAAAAGCAAGAATTTGGGAGTACTTTCCTTTAGCAAAGCAAATAAAAACAGAGAACAAACCTTAGAACATATTTAGTTATCTGAATCTGTATTAATAGCTATTTCTCCTTTTTTGTATGTACCAAGTTAAAGTGTGTTTCACGGGTTTCATTAGTTGCGGTTCATTCGGGTTAGTCCTGTTATTCCAGAAAAATTTCGAAATTTTATAAAATTCTCGATTTGACCCCAGCCTTACTTCGCCTCTGCTAACGAAAACAATAAAAAGATTCTCGAGCCTCAGTTCGACCCCCTGCGATCAAGCAACGACACTGATGTAAAAATATAACCGACATTACGAGTCCGACTGAGCGCGCTTTGGCATTTCGTAATGTGCATTCGAGTTTTAATTCGTTTGAAATTTTTCATTTATTCGTAAAGGGAAACATTAAAAATATTCACCTGTTAAGAGGACGATTGCCTCCAGTTATGAATGCAATGGCGTATCGTTTTTATTACGGATATAAAGTTCCTACCTCCATTTTTACCTAGAATCGCCATTGAGATTTAGGAGATAAAAGTTTAACAACCGTCTTAAGTAGACGTGCTATAAAATTATAGATTTATTTAATTTTTTTAATCATCAGTTGCTTTTATTAGACCCACAGGTCAACGGTTCTAAGTTTAACGAAAGCAATCAAACCGTCATAAACAACAATAATGTAATTATGTTGGGAATATGAAATCTTTGGCACAATGACTATTCGGTATATATCACCATTACACCAAATATTTTATTTTTAGTTAGCTGTTAGCTTCATCAGAAGCGATGATTGACTAAAGCTAAACTACAAATCTACTCTATTTATCCTTAGCCTAACACCTGAATTACTCAACTAATAGCATAGGCGAGGCCATCAGTTCCGGTCAAGTAACCAGTAGAAGGGACTATAATAAATAGGCCCTCTATCTTTGTTTAAACTACTTTTACATTTTATAATTTCCGTACTTTCGTTTACGTTCAACAATCGCCTATCAGATACATTTTTAATTAACCTTAGATTGTCTAATGTTACAGTATGATCAACTTCAAGGACATGTTCGACAATGCTAGAATTTTCGGTTCTACTGTATTTTAAATATGCTAATTGTTATTTATATCGTATTTTAACTGACTTTCTAATTTGTCCAACATACTTTCTGCCGCAATCATTAAAACTAATTTCATAAATTCCACTTTCCTCACAATAAGGAATCTTGTCTTTGGGAAGATATTCCTCAGATTGTCTGATGACTTATAGACTATTATTAAATACCTTCTTGAGTCCCCTGCTATATTTCGGATTATATGGTATGGAGACATACTTGGTCTTATTTTCTTCACGTGTACAAAATGTGAAATTCTGAATATTTAACCTGAACTTATGTCTATTTATTAACTTGTTTATTAAGTCATCGTCATAACCACTAACTCTAGTTATATTCCTAATACGATTCCTTTCATTATTGAAGAAGGAAAAGTGAACAAACGAGAACTAAAAAATATAATGCGGCTAGTTTACGAGGATGGATTGAAAACTTCGCGGCCTAGTCAAGAAACAAAATAAAATACGTACAAAAAATATTTTTATTTTTCGACGTAATCTCGACCTAGCTCTATGCACTTCTTCCACCTGCTTTCCGAAGCTACCACACTTGTTTGAAAAAAAGATTTCTCAAGGTCTTCAAAATACTGGTTAACTGCAGCTTCGACTTCTTCATTTAATGAAAATTTCTGGCCACCGAGATGTTTCTTTAGGTTTGGAAACAGATGAAAGCCCGGAGGTGCTAAATCGAAACCACAATCACGAATTTGAACCATAGACTCAACAGACGTGTGGACGCGAGCGTTGTCCTGATGGAACAAAACTTTCTTTGTCACTAATCCTGGGCATTTTTCTTTAATTTCTTAACGTAAACGACGCTAAAGGGTGCAACAGTAAGTCGAGTTTATTGTTTCGCCTTTCGGAAGGTAGTCCATCATAATAATACCTTTAGCATCCCAAAAAACTGACGCCATCACTTTTCCAGCCGACAGAATTGACTTCGCTTTCTTTGGGGTCGGTTCACCAGATTTTTTCCACTGCTTGGATTGTTGTTTGACTCTGGAGTATAATGTTAAGAAAATCTTGCGGATCAGCTTCAAACATCTCCAAACAGTCGCGAGAAATCGTGAGTCGAATTCGTTTTGTTCAACTGAAGCAATCTGAGGACCCACCTGCAATCTCCCTGATAGTTAATCTACGCTCTTTTAATATGAGATCACACACTTTGCCGATGTTTTTTTCAGTCGTAGACGTCGTGAGCCGGTCGGAGCGAGGGTCATCTTCGATGCTCTCTGGTCCACGTTTAAATTCTGTAACCCATTTTTTCACAGTGGTATATGACGGAGCAGATTCCTCTAATGTTGTTTTCATATCATCGTCGATCTGCTTTAGTGTTAATCTTTTTTTTAAACAGGAACTTGATGACCGCACGTTATCATATAAGTACCAAGATTATTATAAATAACACGTGATTGCGTGTGGCGGGAAACAAGCGAGAAGCTACGTTGTCACATTAATTATACCCTGAAATACAAATTAATTCGCGTCTTTCTCTAATGCTCTCTCTGTCTTCTCGTAAGAAATAACTTAAGGTTTCTAAGCTTAAACTTTGGTAAATTTGTAGTCGTGCATATTATGCTTATGGAATATTCTCAGAATGCACTCCTTATTAATGATTGCAATGCAGACTCCAGAATTTTTCTTCACGTTTTAGCGGTCCTAGATCACGAAAAACGTAGTCCTTCATTTCCGTCGGTCTGTCTGTCTATCGATTTGATATGTCAACGAGTTTTCATTTAATGGGGGCTACATATAATAAATTCACAGGTTGATACTTAATCACTATTTGAGGTCTACAAAATATTAAACTCACGATCGGAGAAATTCTCTGTGTATGATTTGTAATTTTTTATTTCATATTTAACTTTATCTTTATAACTGTCTTACACTCTCATCCAGGGTCAACTAGAATTCTGAACTAAATTTACCTTCTGCGTGTACCATTTTAATTAAATAGTCATTAAGTATCAACCAGTTAAGTTCACTGGTTGATACTTATTTTACATGTAGCCTCTATAAAGCGGAAACTCGTTGAGACTTCATTTCTAGCTTTATGTTTGCATAAACAATAATTGAAATAATTAAAAAATAAAACAAAGGTTGTGTTTTTAATACCTAATCATTGAACTGTTAGGTTGAGAACACAACATAGTAAATAATTAACTCTACCCCTCGACTTAATGTTAGCAAAGATATCTCCCATTTTTTTCTCTTTCATAAAAAAACTTTGGCTTTGTCGTAAGAATATTGTTTACTATTTCGTTATTACTCTTTGAATTGTTATTAGAATAACATTTCTCAAGTTCCGGTTCCATTTTGCCCAAACATGTAAGATTAACTAAAACTTCAACATCAGCTGTTAGGGGCAATAACCTGGAAGACGTGGATGGATTCTGCACCACTTGAGACTCAAAAAATGATTTTGTAATGCCGATTATCATTTATCGTTTGGCGGGAAATTTGAATTTTCTAAAGTTTGAAATCCAACAGTCACTCTATTAAATTATCGAAAATATTTATTCGAATTGCCTGCAAAATTTTAGCTCTACTGGACAAAAATTGTATTTGATCAGTTTTTGACCGGTAAATATATGATCGCAAGGAGACTTTTATTTCCTGAATTTGAAATGCGTTGGTTAGATTGATAGAAGAATTTTAAAATTTATTTGTTGATGCCAAGCCATTTTGTATTTCTTTCACAACCAATAATTAAAAACTGATGATTTTCGTAAAACCGCAACCACATTTTTTTCAAGTTAGTACTCAATTATCTTTCAATAACTGTGTAGGCATAATAACAAGTAGGTAGTATTTTAAACGATTTTACTAAGCAATTATTATATGAATTTTAAACTAAAAATAAAATATTATTATGTAAAATAATATACAATTAGAAACAACAAACAGTACATACTTCTATTTGCATAAAATTTACAGTTAGATAGAAATATACAACTATAAACTTTCTTATCTAAATAACTATAAGCTTAAATTTTTAAAGAGAACGAAATTTAATTTAGATCTGTTCTAGATAGGAAATATATATAAACTATGGGAGGATTCCGTATTAGGTATAATTAGAATTACCATGCCTTGTTTTTTCCTTCTGATATTTTTTATTTCTTTTGATGAAAGAAGGTTTTTTCAGTCATTAATTTTGACTCGATTAAATAACTAGAAAATTTTATTTAATAAACAGAAATATATATTTTTGTTGTTCTGTTTTGGTTGTACCAATTATTCAACGAATGCTTAAAAACAGGAAGAATACCCTATCTGTAAAATAATGTGATAGTTGTTCTGCTTATTTTTTTTTTAATTATTTATAAAATAAGTTAAGGCTGGTTTTAGATCCGGCTTTAGCACATGCGACCACTTACAGAAAATAAGAAATATCCTAGAGAAAAGCAATGAATACAATCTCGAACTCTGCATAGCCTTCATAGACTATGAGAAGGCTTTTGATTCTGTTGAAATGCGGGCAATCATCAACGGTTTGAACAACTTTAGAATTTATTATAGATACACTACCCTAATCAAAGATATATATGAAAATGCAAAGATGTACATAAAACTCGATACAGAACAAATACGTAAAGGTAGAGGTATCAGACAGGGAGATATAATCTCTCCTAAGCAGCTCTAAAATACGTATTTCACCAACTAGATTGGAGTAAGAAGGGTTTAAAGATAGATGGTGTGTATCTGAGTCTTTTAAGTTTCTCAGACAATACTCTAGTCATCAGTAGTAATCCGCATGAGTTACAAGAAATGATAAATGAGTTAAATTACCATTTAAAGACAATTGGTCTTAAGATGAATAAAAGTAAGACAAAAATATTAAGCAACAATAATAATATAGATAGAAAATGCTTCGGAGGAGAAACAGATATGCTCAACAATCTTCTTAGATGTTGCGCAAGCGTTTGACAATGTCTGGCATGAGGGCTTGATTTATAAACTAAATAAAATTTTGCCGAAACAGGAAGCTGAACTACTACAGTCTTATATTTCGAATAGAATTTTCAGAATTAAAAACGAAGACGAATATTCGGATATAAAAGATATTAGAGCTGGAATACCACAAGGTGGTGTTTTAGGACCTATTCTGTACCTACTCTATACATATGACCTTCCACAACTAGAAAACGCCAATGAGCAGAAATCTATTCACATAAATTTTACAAACAAGAACTTAAGGAACTACATTCCAGTCACCATAAACAACAATACAATCCCTTTCGAGAATAGTGCCAAATATCTAAGAATGACCCTAGATCTCAACTAAAATGGAAAGAGCATTTAACGAAAAAACGAGAAAAGCTCGGTATAAAATATAAAAAATTATATTGGCTGCTAGGTAGAAATTCTTAGCTATCAATTCAACAAAACCACCATATACAACCAGATCTTGAAACCAGTCTGGGCTTATGGCATACAACTTTGGGGATGTGCCAAACAAATTCATATCACTACCATCCAGAGATTCCAGAATAAAGTGCTACGAAACATAGTTAATGCTCCGTGGTACTGTAGAAACAGACATTCATCGGGACCTTGGAATTGATAATGTTGCTACTGAGATCAAACGCTTCGCCCAGAAACATGAAGTAAGATTGCATCAACATGTCAACGTCGAGGTCATTTAACTACTCGATCAGGGCGACCAGAGAAGGAGACTGAAGAGGAACAAACCCTTCGATCTAGTTTAGTGCTGTGTCAATAGCAGAAACAGTGTAGTGTAGTCGCCATCGCCGGACAGGAACAACTAAAGGACACCAATAGGTGAAATTTGGACTTTAAGAATCTTAGTTTTAAGAATTTATTAGATTAAAATTAATGGTTGGTCATAGTTGACCAGTTTTAATATTCATAAAAAAAAACAATAACAACATAGTTACAAATTTGGAAGGAACAGCCCTCGAGATTGTTAATAATTATGTGTATTTGAGGCAAAAAAATACTACGACGGTAGACAGTGTCTCGGATGAAATTTCAAGAAGAATCAAGCTTGGATGGTGCGCATTCGGGAAATTAAGTAATATATTCAAAGATAAAGCCATTCTAAATAAGTTAAGTGCCAAAGTGCATCCTACCCGTAATTACATATGTCGCTGAAACTTGGACACTGAATAAAGCCGATATACAGAAACTAGCTTGGACCTAGAGGGCACACGAAAGACAGACGATCGGGATAAAACATAATGATAGAAAAAGAAACCATTGGATACGTGAACAAACGAAATTAAAGGATATAATAGAGCACGTAGCAGAAAGAAAGTGGCAATAGGCTGGACATGTAGCACGCACGATCGATGATCGATGGACCAAGCGAACATTAGAATGAAGACCACGATACTAGAAAAGGAGCGTAGGACGTCCGAAAACAAGATGGCGGGATGATATACTAAGAGTTGCGAGCATTGAACGGATGACAACAGCTGCAAATAAATTGAGATGGAAATTCATGGGAAGGGATACATCCAACATTGAACAGAACTAGTCTTATAGTGATATAGTGTTAATTATAGTTAACTTAAAGAACTATAGAGTCATCATTAGTCTGCTCTTACAGGTAGACACACTTTTCTTCAAAATCATAACAAACAAAATGTGAAAAAAGTTAGATGAATGCCAACCTGTGGAGCAGGTTGCATTTAGGAAAAATTTTAACACTTGTGCTCTCTTGACAATGCGAATACTTACAGAAAAGTCAGTTCAAGATAATTTGGATATCTGCTTTGCTTGTGTGGATATCTATGAGGCATTGGATACCGTCGCATTTTAGGTAATAATAAATAATAATAAAGTTTGCCAAAAACACAGAACGACCATATGTGTATAGAAATAATATATATATATATATATATATATATATATATATATATATATATATATATATATATATATATATATGTATATATATATATATATATATATATATATATATATATATATATATATATATATATATATATATATATATATATATATATAGATATAAACATTTACTTCCACGGACAACCTGCATTGGTATGAATTGAAAATACACGTGTTCATTTTGTATTTATTTCTACACCTTTGGTTGTGACACAATCAACCTCTTTGTCTGTTATGTACAAACGTTCTCTATAGTATTGTAAATCTCTCAGTTACTTAAAAATCTTTTTACATAGAGAATTTCACTTTTTTTTTTTAAGATTAATTATTTTTCTTGAAAATAACGGCTTCTTAATACATAAATAACTCATCAGTATGAAGTGTAATATACCTGGTATTTTTTAGATAACTTGCATAATAGACAGGCTTGTCACAAAATTGTTTTTGCATCTTTCAGCTGGTTTCTTGAATGCTTAGCGTGTAATAGACAGTGAAGTGAAATTAATATGCTTTTATTGCGGAAGACTTATTTTTCAAAATAAACTAAAAAAAAGTTTAAACAGTTAACAGGTCTACAAGGTTTGAGATTTTAAGTATATATATATATATATATATATATATATATATATATATATATATATATATATATATATATATATAAAATTTGGTGTTCTGTTATCGACCGTACGCCAATTAAATGCATCTTTGATTATCGGGAATCGGTCTGGACTAAAAATAAAACTCTTTTCGTCTTTGGTACTCAATATTTCGTTATCGTTTGTCAACTTCTTCAGGAGTAACTAAAGGGTGTTCCAAAATTCACGCAAGATTTGAATTTGGCGCTATATGTATGATAAAGTGTTGCCAACAAAACTAAAAACACAACTTGATAGCTGACAGTTCAGGGTTATTAAAAATGGAGCGCTACACAAAAGAGCAACGTGTTTTCATTGTTGAGCAATGCAGCTACAGTTCGGAATTTTCGTACAAAATATGGTCGGAATAGTAATTTAACTTTATCAACTGTGAAGAGATTAATTGGAAAATTCAGGGAGACTGGATCAATTAGTGATCTTAAACGCTCTGGCCGTCCTTCAACAAGTTGTTCAACACAAAAAAACATTGAAGCAGTTTGTGAGAGTGTTGCTGAGACTCCAGGAATATCAATTCGGCACCGTAGTCAAGAATTGGACATTTCGAGAAGCTCTCTATAGCGTATAGCGAAAAATTTGCATCTTTATGCTTAGAAAGTTCAATTGACTCAAGAACTGAAGCCTACTGACCACCCACAATGAAAAGAGTTCATTGAATGGATTATGGAACAACAACTGGATACTGATTTTTCGAAGAAAATCGTCTTCAGCGATGAGGCTCATTTCCAGCTTGATGGGTTCGTTAATCGACAGGATTGTCGCACTTGGGGTTCAAACAATCCACACGTGACTGTTGCGAAACAAATGCAACCACAGCGTATCACTATTTGGTGCGGATTTTGGACTGGAGGCATCATCGGACCATTCTTCTTCGAAAATGCGGTTGGCCAGGCAATAACAGTTAATGGTGATCGTTATCGCGATATGATAATCCAGTTTTTTGTGCCTAAATTGCAAGGTATGGATGTGGACGACATGTGGTTTCAACAAGACGGTGTCACATGCCATACAGCCCGAGAACCAATGCAGTTACTGCATGAGTCATTTCCTGGTCGTGTAATATCCCCTTTTGGTAATCAGAATTGGTCGCCCAGATCATGCGATTTAACGTCGTTGGGCTTTTTTCTTTGGGGTTTTTTAAAGTCTAAGGTTTATGCCAACAAGTCCACGACCACCTACGACTTGAAGGAGGAAATTAAGTGCTGTATCAACGAAATTCAGCCACATTTATGCAAAACGGTCATGGAAAATTTCGACAAAAGAGTGCGTATGTGCCAGCAAAGCCGTGGATGCCATTTACCCGATATGTTATTCCATATATAACTGTATACTATAGGAATCAATAAAAAATTACAATTTTTAATTAAAAACCTGTTTTCTATCAAAATTACTTCTTTCGTGAATTTTGGAACACCCTTTACAATAATAATAGACGGATTAGATATATTAAAAACAACGTCTAGGTATTCAAATGTTGAAATATAAAACCAATAAATATGAACCAACGAATAAATAAATAAAACAACGTACGAAAATGCGAGGTAATCCTCATACTGGCCTAAATTCTAAATGAATGGAAAAAAACATCAAACGAAAAAGATTTGATTTACTTCTTTTATACCAAATGGTGGCAAATTTTTAATTATTAATGTCGTAATTGTAAATAATTAATAAACAATGATTATGGTACTGTATATATTAAGTTGATTAGTATCTGATTTATAGTTGATTGAGTTGGGGTCCCTGTTTATGTGGCACATTTCTTTAAAAAGTCTCCCTTTATAATTGTTGTCGTGAGTTAAAATTTTGACGTTGTTATAATCAAAACAGGTCATAAACCTGTTTTCAAACGATGTTGCACTACGGCACATGAATTCTTACCCAATCGGCAGTCACGCCTGTGCAGTGTGAGCCTCTGTTTTAACCACTGCGATGTCTATCCAATGTAACAAGCCTCACACTGCAAACGAGACAATCTATAAACTACGCAGTTATTTTATAAAATAGGCGTTCTATCCTTTATTTTTGAAAACAGTTTAGAACCTCGTATGTTGTATATTTCGCAATTTTTATATTTGGAAAGTCTTTCAATAAGGCGGCGATTGAGTTTGTGATTGGCGTTAAAAATTGTAGCTTCCTGTATATCAGCTCTTTCAATTTTTGCCGAGTCATCAAAGATGAACGTGATTTGGCGTTGTCATGGTGGATAATGACACCCTTTCTGTTGACTAGTTCTGGCCGTTTTTTTTTAATCGCTTGTCAATTGCTGCCAGTAGAATACAGAATCAATCGTTTGGCCAGGATGCTGCATCTCATAATGCGCGATTCCGTTCTAATCCCACCAAACACACAGCATCACCTTTTTTGGGGCTTTGCCATCGTTTTTCGACCACGATCTTTTTTGCATATTGTTGTTGTACGTGATCCACTTTTTATCGTCTATGACTAACCGCTTCGGAAATGGCTCGATTTTGTTACTTTTCTGTAGAGATTCGCAGATGGAAATTCGACAGAGTTAATTTTTTAGCAGCCAAACATTAAGCTTCTTTTTGCAACCAACTTGTTTAAAACTGCTTGGTGTTGGATCTTTGGTTCGTTCGCCATGTCATGGGTACTACATGCTGGTCTTGCTCAACTTTTGTTAAAAGTCCTTCCACTTTTCCTGTTATTGGTTGACCAACATGAGAATCATCTTTTGACATTGATATTTCCAAACCGACAACGACTGAACCATCTTTTGGCTTTTGCGTCTGGTAACGTTTCTTGACCATAAATGACTCAAATTTCTTCACAAGGCTACGCAGCTTTTGTATTTTTGTCCAAATAAAATTATAAGATGTAATGAACGTTTGCAGAAATTTCACTCATCTTCAAGACGCTATAATTTAAGTCTGCATAAACGAATTCCAGTGTTGTGTGTCCTGCAAAGAATGATTCGGTTTTTTTTCTGTGTCTTTTTGTATGTTCTCATATTCCCCTTACACATGAAAGCATTGACGAGTTACATAACATATGAAAGTATTGACGAGTTATAATGCTTTTCGGATTTCTTTCGACCCCTGAAAATGATAAGTAATAAGCAAATTTTGATACAAGAACAAAAAATGCAAGGAAAAGGTCAGATAATTTTATAAAATTATTATACTCGTACTACTTTATTATCCTTCGTACCTTAAAACTGTTAATACGTTAACAAAATTAAAATTACCCTACGTGGGGTAGAAACCTGACACAAGGGTCACGTAGCGGCAATTGTTGGCAACTCGCTGAACAGTTCCTCTATAGATGTGTAGGCTTACACATCCACCGACAGAAGGCAGGTATCTCTTCAAAATCATACTTAGAGCAATTAGAGATAGAAAATATTGTATCTTACTTATATAATAAACATAATAATGGACTAAGGACTTGTGACCTTGTGAAACATTTTACGACTCTACTACTGCCATTTTCTTATGGTTCCCTGTTGACGATTTTCTAAATATGATGTTAGGAATTTAAAGCTAACATCCTACAGATTCAATTTTGCAAACGAACTTTCATGATTTACATTAATCATTTGCCATCTGGCAAAAAATTAAGGAAAGTCGATTTGGTATATTTAGATGTAATAAAGTCATTCTGCCATTCTTATTTTTTAATGGTCCATACCAAAATTGAAAAACTTAATATTTATGGAATCATTTAGGTGTCTGTCTATTTGTCTGTCAGAGCGAAACTATTTGAGTTAGAAAGTTGAAATTTGTCACAAGTATCGGATTGATCTAGTGGGGTGTCAAATCAAAACTTGTGAAAACACGATTTCAAAAATATGTATTATGTAATAGTCGCGCAAACTTTTCTTTATATTATTTTTAAAAATCTGCCAAGAATCTCAGTCCCCTTACCCTATCTCTCAGAGTACTAATCCAAAAATTTCGAAAAAATTCTGAAATATTCCCCATAAGATGTAATGATTTAATTAAAATTATCACGAGTGCATTACCTTACCTTACCTTATCTGGTATATAAAAATTTTTTTTAGTAAGTGTTAATCATGGTCTATCCACCTATTTGAAAAGCACTGGGTTTCGCTTCGAGCAAAGAAGCAAGTCGCGCTTCCAGACGTCAAAATGTCGCACTTTCTCCGACCAATGTCTACATTGTTGCAAATGATAAATTGACGTTTTTTCTGCTTAATTTATTATTTTTTCGATAAAAAAAAAAGGTGCACGGAGTGATCATTCAGGGGAAGTTCAACTGTTTTTCATTTTAAGCTAGTTTTCGTAGTGCGAGACCAAAATATCTCAAGTTAAAGCCAATATTTCCCATAATTTGGTTCTAAGAAAGACATTATAATATGGAGGAATTTTTATTTTACCCATTTTTTGTCTAAATTGTGCAAGAAAACGACTAAGACTGATATAAATACATCAGGAGAGTGTGGTATGGATTTTCTGGTGAAAAAATTGTCTTGAGAGGAACTTCGAATAAAAATTGTAAAGTGAGGCAATAGATACGAAAAATATTTTTCTTTTCGTTGATTGAGACGATATTTATGTACAGTAGATTAAAAAATTTAAGTGGTGCATTAAATAAAAAATATTGCAAAGTTTTTTTTATTTATCTCTTCCATTGACAGTGTTGCAAATGACAAGTAAAATCTAACGTTTGAAATATTATAAAATCATACTTATGTTAAACTATTAATTTTCCGCTGATTTAATAATCGGGGATTGCAAATTCACTAAAGGGCAGCACATGAATATGATACTATCCGCGTAAGAAGGCATTTTTATCGTAAATTTTGACAAAATATTATTTGTATTGGACGAATTCCCTTTGCTATTTTGATAGTCAAACACACAACACTTCTCTCCGCGACTTTTTACTGATATTTTATCCATAATTGTTAACAGAATACCGCAAATACAACAATCTTTTACCCATGAACATTCGGACAAAGTGCGAATTTCCAACACCACGCGCGCTGCTAGTCTTCAGACAGTAAACTCCACGTATTTGCCCGAAGCGAATACAAATGATAAAAGATACTATAGTCTGATCAGTAGGTCTTTGCAGTCAAGTGATCAACGCGACGTCAAGAATATTCATACGATTCAATCAGCTGTCAGTTCAGTGTCGGCGGTCTGAGTTTTAAATGACAATTTCAAAAGTCAAAATAGAATATAGAATTATTCATCCGGCTTGGTAATTAACGAAAACATCCTAGTTCTTACTTGTGAAGGACATTTACCTCTCAGTATAAATCCAACGTCTAATATCACTTATTTTTATTGCCTATAAACTCGGCGGTACTGGCTTCTAAACCATGAAGTTATACTCAAATTCCAGGTTGTTCGCAGTTTTTCTTGCATATGTTCAAATAACCGAGATAGATAATAGAGCGAATGTCCTAAATAACTTCAGATGACAGAAGACCTACGTTTTTAAGTTTTTAAATATACTTAACATATTGACAAGAAGAGTAATATAGACGGATGTTTACACTATATTCAGACATTTGCATGCAAAGAATCATTGTTCGCACTTTAGTTCTGCGAAACAGAACCTTGATAGTCAATTTGTTTTGCAATTTGCCTAATGATGATAGAAGTTCTTGTTGTAGAAAGTTTTTTTAGCCAACAACTTTGTGTTCGAGTCCTAGATATTGATTCTTGAAAATTTTGTCTAAATTGTGCAAGAAAAAAGACTAAGACTGATATAAATACACCACGAAAGTATGATATGGATTTGCAATAAGCAATATAACCTTTTTCTGGTGAAAAAAATGTCTTGAGAGGAAATTCGAATTAAAATTGTAAAGTGCGTCAATAGATACGACAAATATTTTTCTTTTCCTTGATTGAGGCGATATTTATGTACAATAGATTAAAAAATTTAAGTGGCACACATTAAATAAAAAATATTGCATTGGTTTGAAAATTTTTATTTTAAAAACAATCACGGTAGAGTGTGTGTGGCGGCCGGTGGCTCCGTAGCGTAGTACATTACATACGGTGCAGAAGGTCGAGGGTTCAATCCCGCTGGTCGGTATATTTTTATTAAGTTATTTGAGTGTATTTGGCCTGGCCACGTACATAGATAGCAGTTGTTTGCGGAAATGCAATTACGTCTGTGGCAGCACTACAGTGTTGTCTAAAAGGTGCTGTGAAATACAAAAATATATGTTTCGGCACTTGGACAACGTTGACGGGTATTACGACATCCTACCCGATATCCTTGGGATATGGAAAGAGGGTAAAATCCCTACTGAGGCGGGGAGGTGAAAGATAAAAAAAAAAAGAAAAAAAAAAGAGAACACTTATTGCGCAAGTCCGACTTGGGCGGTTATTTAGAAAATTAATGGATTTTCCCTGTAGATTTTGGAAGCGCTGGCTAGTAAGACAATAGCCCGGTTTGTTCAGAAACCACTGGTAAAGAACTCATCTAGTTGATTTAGAAACCTGGAAATATTATACAGAAATCTCGAAAGGCGACTTTTTTACATGTCCAATAATTCATCCATAGTTTATTGTTTTCCTTACTTGTTTCTCTGTAAAGATATCCATAGAATTTCCTGTTTGGCGTCAAACACTTTAGAATTCTCGTTACAGTACCACTTTTTCACGTCGGTGATTCAAAGCTTGTTTTAAAGTGATGACAACAGGATTGTAACGCGAGCATCAGCTTTATAAAATCCGTAACATGATTATTAAATACTTGTTTCTAGATTACTATTATTAATTTACATCGTTAGTAGTTACTGATAGCATAGTTAAAATGACATCGTCTTTCTTACACACATTCTTGTTAACGCGCGTGAAAGAAAGAGAGTTATTTCCTTACTTTATATAAGGCTATTAAGAATTAATTATTATATACAGATGCTTATTTTACTTAAACCAACAAAGAGTGGAAAAAAAAAAAAAACCGTTCATATAAAAACAATTCAATTTTAACAACATACTCACAATATACGAGGGTTACCTTTTAAGTTTTCATAAAAACAATGAAAGAAAAAATAATTGTTTGGTACATATCGTTTTATTACGCCGAGACACTCACAGCAAAACAGTCAGCAAACTAAGAGTATCACAACTGGCAATGGAGAGAGCTATGCTGGATATTACAAGGAGGGATAGAATAACAAAAATAACTATCAGACAACGAAACTATAGCCTGTCCCAAAATATAAAATCCTGATTTTTGCCGTTTTAAACTATAAAAATTCTGACCTTTTGTTTATGATAGGTTGCAAAGATGGACCTAAGAATTTTATTCATTAATGTAAATAAATAAAATTATAAGTGTTTTTGGAGATGTTTATTTATAGATGCAAGTAAAAACAAATGGATAAAAACTGCAAATATACAGTTTGAATGAATGGGGTTTACAAGAGGGGACATATTGTATAAATAAAAATATATTTTAACTTAAGCCTAATTCAGTTTCACTATCACTGTCATCAGCTGAGCTAATTATCACTGGTTTTAAATTATTTACATAAATATATGAATCTTCATCTTTAACAACGTGCTGAATGGAATTCTTCCAGCTTTCACAAGGTATATCATATATAACCTTTTTTACTAATTCAACAACCGCCACGCTTAAAGTAGGAGAAACATTTTGTGCCTTCTTTAGTGTTCCGTACGGAACACTTATAAGATGACTTCGATGTCTGTCTGTCTGTCTGTCTGTCACACCCAATTTTCTCCGAAATTATTTGTAGTATAGTTAAAATTTGGTAATAATATAGGAAATGATGGCTTCATTAGAGCCATGTAGTTTTGAAAGTTAAATTTTGACTTAAGGGGTTAGTTTTGGGGGGTGAAATCGGCTTACTAGGTCATCGAGTGTGGTGTCAAATGAAAGCTTGTGACAACACGAGTAAAATATATTATATATATATATATATATATATATATATATATATATATATATATATATATATATATATATATATATATATATATATATATATATATATATATATATATATATATATATATATATATATATATATGTATATATATATATATATATATATATATATATATATATATATATATATATGTATATATATATATATATATATATATATATATATATATATATATATATATATATATATATATATATATATTTATATATATAATATATATATATATATATATATATATATATATATATATATATATATATATATATATATATATATATATATATATATATATATATATATATATATATATATATATATATATATATATATTATATATATATATTATATATATTTATATATATATATTTATATATATTTATATATATATATATATATATATATATATATATATATATATATATATATATATTATATATATATATATATATTTATATATATTATATATATATATATATATATATATATATATATATTTATATATATTTATATATATATATATATATATTTATATATATATATATTTATATATATATATATTATATATATTTATATATATATATTTATATATATTTATATAAATATATATATATATATATATATATATATATATATATATATTTATATATATATATATATATATATATATATATATATATATATATATATTATATATATATATATTTATATATATATATTATATATATATATTTATATATATATATATATATATATATATATATATATATATATATTATATATATATATATATATATATATATATATATATATATATATATATATATTTATATATATATATATTTATATATATATTTATATATATATATATATATATATATATATATATATAAATATGTAATACTTGCGCTCACTTTTCTTTGTATTATTTTTAAAAAATCGCGAAAAATCGCTGTCCACCCGCCTTATCTCGAAATTTTGAAAAAATTCTGGAATATTCTCCACGGGGTGTAGATTGAACGAAAATTATCACGAGTGCATTACCTTTAATAATTTATCTGGTATATAAAATAAAAAACATTTCAAGGTCATCAGTTTTCAGTAAAAATTGGAAACAAACTTTGTTGAAAAATCATTTGAAGTGTGTTTTGTGAAGTCACTGATCATTTTATACCTCCGTAACAAAATTTTTTATTTTAAAAGCAATCAATGTACGGAACACTAATTGCGCAAGTTCAACTTGCACTTGACCGGTTATTTTTGATTTAACTTGATGCCAAATATGTTCAATTGGATTAAACACACAATAATACGGAGGAAGCCGCAAAACAGGCTGTCCCATTTTCTCATGACAAACATATTTCTTTTTCAATTTACAGTCTTTCAAAACTTCCAAAAAATTACTTTTTATAACTAAAGGCAAATAAATGTCATTTTCTAAGATATATTCCTGTATTTCCGATTTGGTGTTGGTTGCATTAGGAACCTTATTTAGTAGGCAACTATGGTGACTTGCATTGTCCATAACTATAACATTTGGCAAAAGAGAATTTCGAAACCAATTTTCAAAAAGTTCTGCCGTCGTGTCTTCGTGAAAGTCCAAACTAGAATCTGTTTTTTGCAGGATACTAGTAGAGAATTTGAAACCCAGCGCTTTTCAGATCCAGCATGCAAAATGGTTATTCGTTTACCTTAATTTGAAGGTGCGTTAGTCTGACATTTTGTAAGGCTGTCAACCCACCCTTTTTACACAGTGTCATGGGTATCGAACCATGTTTCGTCAAGGCAAATTATTGACCAATTCTCTGATCGATACTTTTTAATTTCTTGTAAATAAGTATGTCGCAAGATTCGTAATCTTTGTGACTCCATCACTACTTGCCCA
Source organism: Pachyrhynchus sulphureomaculatus (assembly GCA_019049505.1). Lineage (NCBI taxonomy): Eukaryota > Metazoa > Arthropoda > Insecta > Coleoptera > Curculionidae > Pachyrhynchus > Pachyrhynchus sulphureomaculatus. Next base: position 222,899,869 of record CM032449.1, read on the forward strand.
CGTCCCATTCTTAAGAAAATTCTGTGATGGGTTGATCGGCCACAATGTATATTGGTCCCGCCCTGCACCAGTCTTAATTTTATTTTGCCGGTTCCAACTGCTCTTCATACATAGAATATATTTTTCTCCTGATACCGTCTTTTTCACAATCGTCTACATGATGCATTTGAAAATCTTTCCATTTTTTCCTGTTCCTGAGTGATGAATTTCCTACAATACACTTAATCGTAGAAATTGGGGTTTTTGTTAGTTCACTGGTTTCTTGAAAAAGCACTTTGTTTATTCCAATTTCTTTTTACCAAACTATCGTAAACATTTTTCACTATTTGTTTAGCGTCAAGTGATAAATATTTTCTCTTGCGATAGCCACTATTGCAATTTTCCCACGGACGCCACATAATTAAAATAGAACCGTTGCGTTGTAAGTTGTAAGTAAAAATAAAAATAATAAAAAGTATCTTTCGAATCTCAATGTGGACCTGTGGTCATTAGGCCTATATTATCAAATACTTAAAGGGCTCCAAATCGGATTGCCAGGTAGTAAATATATAGGTAAAAATAGATCCAATATGATTGCCGTTGCAGGTGCAAGTCGGTATACAAAGCAGGTAATATAAAAATACGTTTATCGTAATACCTGGCAACTATGCACAAAACCGTAATAGGGTCGTTTATTGTCCCATTGAAAAAGCAAAAAGGCAGGATCTTATATCTTGGGATTTACTATAATAGATATTATCCAAAAAATTACGCAATCTAAATGGAGATAGGCAGGCCATATAGCTCGAAGGGATGACAACCTATGATGTAGAAAACTAATTGAATGGAGACCCAGACAAGACAAAAGGAAAAGAGTGGCAGGAAATTGGATTAACACCGCTCAGGACAGAGATCAGTGGAGGTTCTTAGAGGAGGCCTGTATCTAGCAGTGGATGAGGACGGCTAATGAATGATGACTATATGTAGTAGTAACTGAAAGATCAATATTCTAGTTTCTCCTCCAGAGCAATAATTCATTACTCCCAAAAACCATACCTATTAAACAATAATCGATATAAATCGATATATCTTACTCATCTTTACAAACAGTTGTCTCAAGGCTATATTAGCGTCATCTAAAAGGACGTTCTTAAATAAAACACACCATTAGAATGTTACTCCCTATATTTTCTTTTCGTTGTACGCCACACAATCTAAACAACAACAATCAAGTATAGAACACCCAATTTAATTTCTTCTAATAATTTAACCATAACGAACGATGTTAGTTACGGTATCGGGTATTTAAGGAATAAGATGAAGTTTATTGCAAACGATTATTGAGGTGGTATGATATTTTGAAATGTGTTTATGGTGCAGAACGTGGTAATTTTGTTATCATTAATATGTTGTAAGAGTAATAAGAAAAATAGAAGAAAACTTTACCAAGCGTCTATGAGCTAACAGATTCAAGTTCATATGGCCCCTAATAATAGTATAATCATGGTCAGCTATTGTCATGTCACACTGATAAGCACACAGTCGTAGAAACCTGTTCTGAATTTTTTCGAGATTGTACTTATGTACTTTAAACACTGGCAACCAGACAACCGCTAAACACTCCAGAACAGACTTCACCAACGTGCAATACAGGACCTTTAATGAGGACAGTGATAAATCCTTGAGATTTCTATATACAAGTCCCAAAATCTTACTTAATAATATATACGTAATGATCACAGAAAGAGAGGCGATAATCAAATATTACTCCTAGATCCTTCACTTTGCCCAACCTGTCCAACACTGTTCCATTAATAACATAATTACTATTAACATTTTTATGTCCAGATTTACATTTAGATGCATTAAGCTGTAGACAGTTTCTCTCAGTCCAATTTACAAGTCTATCCAAGTCCGCCTGCAAGTCCCGGACGTCCTGCACATTCAAAACCTTCTTAAACACTTTAAGATCATCGGCGAACTTAAGGAAATCAGAGCTCAGTGTTTTTTCTTGATATGCTCCTTCCACCTAAGCTTGGCGTCCAGGGCCATGCCAAGGTATTTTGCTGTGTTGGCATATGGAAGTTGCATACCATTAATGAGGACCGGTTGTGGCGCAATCCTCTTATTTGTGAAGTTTATGTGTGTCGATTGTGATTCGTTGAGTTTAATGCGCCATTTCTTAGTCCAGATGGCAACTTTGTTGAGAGCAGATTGCAATTTTCGGGTTGAGCTTTCCACAGTCTCTGCTACTGCTAAGATTGCCGTATCATCAGCAAAGGTGGCAGTTGTGCTATGTAATGTTGTGTGAACATCATTGATATAGAGAAGAGACAGCACTGGTCCCAACTTGTGGTACATCAGCCCTTATCAGTTTTAGTTTTAAGTACGACTCTTCATGTTTAACACGAAAGTGTCGATTGATCAAGTAAGATTTTAAGAGATGATAAAAATGTTCAGAAATGTATGATGTAGCAGGCCTTCATGCCTCACTCTGTCAAAAGCCTGTGCAACATCAAGAAAAACGGCAGAGCAGACCCTTTTGTTTTTTAATTTTTTTATATTACATCAATAATTCGATGTACTTGGTCAATCGTTGAATGAGCACTTCTGAAACCAAACTGATGATATGTTATCAGCTTTCTTTGATCGAGAATAGGTTTGACGCGTTTTAGGATCAATTTCTCGAATAGTTTAGAGATAACTGGCAATAATGAAATAGACTGGTATGATTCCACTTCACTTAGGTTTTTGCCAGGTTTTGGTATCATTCTAACTTCGGCTCTTTGTCATGCGTCTGGGACATAGCTTAGCCGAAATGATCAGAAATGTATGAATAAGTTGGGACTGTGGAATCTTTGGCACAATGACACTACTCAGTATATATCACCCCTACACCAATCACTTTATTTTTGCCCTCGACGCGCGTTTTGCTAACTATGTTAGCTTCATCAGGAGCGATGATTGACTCTGTTCTTCTCTCTCTCTCTGTTCTGAAATGTATGATCTTAGTTTAGTATGGCATTATGTATGCCACACTCTGTCAAAATCCTGTGCAACATCAAGGAAGACGGCAGAGCACACCTCTTTGTTTTCTAAAAATTTTTCAATTACATCAATAATTCGATGTACTTGGTCAAGCATTGAATGAGCACTTCTGAAACCAAACTGATGAGATGGTATTAGCTTTCTTTGATCGAGAATAGGTTTGAGGCGTTTTAGGATCAATTTCTTGAATAGTTTAGACATAACCGGCAATAATGAAATAGACTGGTATCATTCCACTTCACTTAGGTTTTTGCCAGGTTTTGATATCATTATAACTTCAGCTGTTTTCCATGCGTCTGGGACATAGCTTAGCGGAATGCAAGCATTGATCTAGTTAGTTAATTTAACCAGGGGCTTTCTTTGTAGTCGTTTTAGACTCTCATCCGTTACAAGGTCATGGCCTGGGCCTATTTTCGGATTAAGATTGTGTTTAATCTCTTCAGCCACTTCCTTAGGAGTTTGGAGGAGTGGAATTTTCTCGAGGTAGCTACTTGAGTTAAGGCGTGGTAACACGTTGTGTCCTTCATTTGTATGGAATCTTGCTTCTAGATGTTCTGCAAATATATTTGCTTTTTCCAAGTTTTTTCGAGTCCATTTCCCATCCGGCCTTCTAATAGGCGGCACTTGTGTTATGGGGCGTCTAAGGTGTTTGGTAGTTTTCCAAAGTGAGTATTTAGTTCTACGTGTATTATTGTTTATTTGACGGAAAAAAACATCAAATTAATGTATCATTGCCCGTATTCACCTGATTTACCATCTAAGGATTACTTTTTATTCCCGAAAGTCAAAAAAAAAAAAGCGTGGACAGCGATTTTCATCACCTCAAGAAGCTGTTGAATCCTGTCGAAACCATGTTTTTGAGGTACCAAGTTCAGAGTGAAAAAAACGTTTCGAGAATTGATTCGAAAGCATGCAAAAGTATCTAAATCTTAAAGGCGAATATTTTGAGAAACAATAAAATGATTTGTATCAAAAATTTTTTTTCTTTCGTCGTTTTTATAAAAACTTAAAAGGTAGCCCTCGTATTTCTAAGCTCGTTCTCACGCACTCATCACACTGATATAAATAAAATGAAATACTCCAACAACAAGATATAATTCTAAACCTTCAAAGCACTTACTACTGAACACCCTTTTCAATCATCGTACCATGCTTATGCAGGTGGTACTACAAAAGATCTCAACAACTACAGGAGATGATGCATTTTCATTTAGACTTTTTCAAAATTCAACCTTCAAAAAATAAATAAAGCAGCACTCGATTACATTTTAATTTAGGCTCCATAAAAGATCGGTAATTAAACTCTGACTTGGTAAAATTGTAGATCTCCTGCGGAATTTCGATTATTTTCTGAAGTGTTAGAGATGGGTTTATTATATCGACATCTATGAGATATATTTTATAAAATTAAGAGTAAGCAAGTAGTAATATTTTAGGCAACAATGACATTCATGGAACGGATAACCTGTTCGTTCACTTAGGTGGCCCAATGTCACCCTTAGAGATTCTCCTTTTAGCTGAAAAAACTTAACACAACGGCTTTTCTCTTCCTGAAAACAATGTTGCACGTCCTTCGAAGTTAGGCCTTCCAGACGGCTTGGTAATTACAGATTGGATATTTTTTACGTTCTTAAAATGTTCACGTCACAGACTTGGAAGAAATTTTATCTTGGGTTGATAATAACCAAGTAGAATTTAATGCTACAAAAACCCAGGTAGCAGTTAACGTTGCGGAATTTATCATAGTTATTTCGGGACACTCCGTTTCTTTAGCATCGTCACTTAATTTGTTGAATGCTAACTTCGGAGCAAACATGTTTGGGCATGAACATGTTCCATGTATAGCAAAGAGAGCTCCTCAAAAATTGGGAATTTTATTTCGCACTGGACAGGTTTACACTCCACAAAATCTGTTAATTCTGTACTAATAGCCCAATCGCCAGGTGTTTTGAGCTCTTATTAAATGTTAACAGGCTGCATTTTGGCAGATAGGTAGTTTTTTGGACGTAAAATACGATATATTTTATTATTTTAGTTTTATTATTTAAAACGTTTATAATTTTGAGCAAGGTTAGTAATAATTATAATAAGTGCTACAAAAAATGAATGAAGAATCATTAGAAATCAATTTGGCAGAAACAATTCTGGAATTATCCAGAAACAGAAAAAAGGCACCGGAGAATTGGAAAAGAAATGTCCAAAGAACGTTATTGTAAGTATTACAAATTTAATTTGTTCCAGTATCTTTTATTTATTTCGAAGCACAAAATTAATTATCGTCCGTGTGTGTGTGTTTCTTTTAGATATTCGCCCAAAGGTAGGCCCCTTATGCCAAGTTGCAAGCACAGGGGTAAGATGTGTTGCAGTCTTTTAAAGATGATTGATATACAAAAGTTTCACCAAGCATTTTATGAAGTTTGTGCAAGAGTTCAACAAGATACCTTTTTATGTAAGTACGTGAAGAAAATTGTTCTACAAAGACGTCGAGGGCAAACCGTGCTAAAAAACTATTACTTTAAATTATTTTATTGAGAACCAATGGGGAAACCTGATGAGAGTTTGCCGCAAAACCTAGATGTCCTAGGTATAACAAAGCATAGAATAGTGGGAATCTTTCGTCGTTTTAAAAAAAAATGAAGGGAGCTTAGTTCCAATTGAAACAAGAGGTGGATTGAGAAAGGAAGTGCAATATGCGGGCAAACGGTCCTCATTCATCAATTTTATAAAATCTCTAAAAAGACGTAGAATCACATTATTGTGGAGGGAATAGCAACAGAATGTACCTAACCAGTGAGTTAAATATTTCAAAACTCTGGCGCATGTATAACAGTACTGTTTCTGAAGAATACACACACATACAAAAATTTCTTACTTTCGCTACATCTTTGTAACTAAATTTAGTGTTTCCTTCGCTACAGCTGCCACGGATGAGTGCAGCACATGCCTTAAACTGAAAAATAAAATTAGGACAGCAACAGATCCGGCTACCAAAAATAACTCCCAAGTTAGGCCTAAATTTGTACAAAATGAAAGCGAGGTGCTTTTTTAAATTCCTTAAAACAGCGCCGTACGACTGCTTATTATTCTCATTTGACTGCCAAAAAATCTTGTCTTACCTAAAGTTAGGGAGCAGTCTGCGTACTACTCGCGCCAACTGTATTGCTATAACTTAACAGTTGTGACAGGTGTGTCCACCGGTAAGTTGAACCCTGAGTCAATTTCAGTGTACACATGGATGGAGGACGAGGGAAAAAATGCTCTGAGGTGGCGTCTATTGTCTTTAGATCTTACTAGGTATAGAACCGTGCGACTGGTATCAGAAGGCTGCGGAGGCCAAAACAAAAACAACAATGTATTCACAATGTGTGCAGCCCGGCTGCAACAATATGCTATGGTAAATATCAAAACCTTGGAGATAGTGTATCCAGTCACTGGTCACTCGTTCATGTCAAGTGATCGCGTATTTGGATTAATAGAAAATCAGACAATAATAAAAATGTCAGTACCACCAAGTTTTTGATAAGCTTGGCACGGAAAGAAAATAGATGAGGATTGAAAACCATACGACTGGAAAGGAGAATCAAGAAATTATATCAAAACGCCGCGGCGCGCCGGCAGTTCCATATAAGTCATGTAAAGAGGATTATTGCAAGTAAAACTAAAAAGAACAATATCCCTGGTAGAGGAGAAATTGCTTACAATGTTGACTCAGGAGTAGCAAAATTTGTTCATAAAAAAGGCAAATCTATTTCAAACATTAATCCTCAAGAAATCAAAATAGGAGTTAAAGTGAATGATCTTAAACTAAAAGATGTGGGAAAACTTCTGGAGAAACATTTTGGAGAAAACTGGGATGGAAGAACTTGATTGGTACAAGAAGGTACTATCCCAGCAATCAGGGGCTCCAGAAACTGCGTCAGCAGTTCTAGAACAAGACGTTGAAGAACCTTGCGAGTGTTTTGGTCCCGACTATGTTCCTGAAAAATAAATTTATTGCGCTTATAATTTTTTTGGGTTTGTTTAAATACCCTTTTTTTGAACTCTCTTTTCTAATACTAATATTACACTTCCATGAAAATGCTTTTGGTTATTGTTATATTTTAACACAAAGAATTAAACAAAAAAAAATCAATGCCATGGGTTAAATAGTTTAGTCACAACAGAAAATTGTCTTTTTCTAGAAATCATATGATATGGAGATGGCCGGGTTTGTAACTAGCCCATTCAAATGAATTATCGCGGACACGTCCTTACTTCACAGACTGTATACTTGGAAGTTCTTCAATTGTCCCTTGGTAATATAGGGTTTGATTTATTCATTTTTTATGGTTCTGTTACATACATACTTTTCAGTAACTCAACTTGTATACGTTGAAAAAATGTTAAATAAAAAAAATATATAAAGGCGTAAGAGTAGCATCAAAAATTTATTACCACGCGTTGTAAAATAATTTAGATACGTATTCGAACAAATTAATAAATTCTCATAAATTCGAGGAATAATGATACTGGTCAAACAGCAAAAATAAATAAAGAATAAGGCAAATGAAAATACGTTTGCCAGTGCCAGCGACTGAAAGTGTGGGCAACGACGAGATTTTACTTTTGGAGGAGGTAAACTAGGAACATATACAGACCGCATGAACCCTCTTAGTACCAGTACGACTTTTGGGGTCAATTGGAGAGGTAATATTGTGCTGTTTTTTAACCTTTATTTATCAGTTGCGTTGACCGTTTTTCTGTTATTTGGGCAGATGAAACCGTTTATGATTTCAAAATCTCTTATGGCATATACCTAGTTATAGAGCTGAAAAAAGCATTTTTTTAGCCAAACTATTCATTCTATAATCAGGTAATATATAGCTTAAAATACAAAATGGCGGCGGTGGACTCTTTCCCCTGCCATCCCTTTTTTAAGGATTGCGGTGTGCACGATTACTGGGAGCTGGATCATCTGAAATCAAAATTTCCAAAGAAATTAGTTTACTAGAGTCTAAGTTGGGAATGTGGAATCTTTGGCACAATGATACTACTCAGTATATATCACCACTACACCAAACACTTTATTTTTGCACTCGACGCGCGTTTCGCTAACCATGTTAGCTTCATCAGGAGAGATGATCGACATCGCTCATCGCTCCTGATGAAGCTAACATGGTTAGCGAAACGCGCGTCGAGCGCAAAAATAAAGTCTTTGGTGTAGTTGGGATATATACTGAGTAGTTTACTAGGTGATCAATCTTGTCTTTGAACGAAGGAAAAAATTTCGTCAGATTTAAACAAAAAAACGAAAAAAATGACTTTACCTCGTTTTATATTTTTGCTAATTAAAAATAAAGTTCTATATAAAATCAAAATTTCCTCGTCAAAGGACACACCGTATAGACAAAATATGTACCAAATTTCATCAGTGGTTCTTGAGACATCTTGCATATCGCTACGCTTTTCAAGAAAAAGTATTTTCGAGAAAAACTGGTTTAAACTTTTAGGTTTGAAAAATTATGTTAAAAAAAAAGTAATACAAAAATAAATTCTTGCCTGTCAATGAAGAATCATCGACTCTAGGGTCATTTGTTAAACCTTTATCAGCTATTTGAGCTTCTAGAATACTAATTTGTTCTTGTCTATGATACATTCTAGCTTCTTTGGCACTTTGTAACAATTGTCGCTCGGGTAGGTCAACTCCGTTCACTTTAGCTACGTAGTCAAGGGCATCTCGGCCAAAATTAACTCCCGTAGCTGTCATTATATTTCACTTTAATAGCTGCTACAACTGAATTACTACAAATGAGCTGCTCCTGGACAACGGTACTGAACAAACTCCCGGTTTTTAATATAGAACCGCAGAATGTGAATGCCTTGTCCCTTCTAAGAAGAACAACTAAGGAGTCTCTTTATATTATATGAGAAAAGAAAATGTTAAAAATATATTAAAATCGAGGTAAGGTCGGCAACGGCTGACCCGAGAGCAGCTGCTCGCTACCTGCTCCGAAAACTCTACGGAACGGCACTTCTTCTAAACTGCTATAACTTCGTCAATTTTTAACCGATTCTTATAAAACTTACAGAAAATATTCTTAAGATATCATACTAAAAGAAAATGTAAAAATCCAAAAATCGAATGTTTTGATCTAGATGACTAAATATATTCTCTTAAGTAAATGATTTAATTTCAGCTATTCAGATGACTGTCACTGAATTGTGAGATATTTCCTCCGAAATACTAATTTGAACCTACTTTTGCTCCGTTCCAAGTTACTACCTTTTATACACTGTGTGGCTCAAAGTAACCAGTATATAGCCATATTAGTGGCGACACCTATTGGATATAATATGCGTTGGACATTTTTTACTGACATTATGTCTAACTTTCGTAACAATCGGATGAATTCAAGCTAAGATATTGCGGCCAAAGTGTTTTCTTTAAAATTTTGAACTCGTCCGCCATTTAATAATAATAATAATAAATGGCCTGAAAACACTCCTCTTGGGGTAGGGCCACCCTTTGGGTTCTCTAAATCTAGTTTATGGGTTGATCAGTCCCGTGTTCCTTGTTATATTTCTCTCTACTTAGATGTCTCCAAAGTTTTCTGTTAGACATCTTCTCCTTCCCGTTTGTATTCCGTTTGTCCCCATTGAAGTATTTCATATACTGGTGTTCCAGGACCTGCTCTCCATGTGTGCCCTAGCCAATTAAATCTCTTCTGTTTTCTTTTTTTCACTATGTCTTCCTCTACTTTTTTCAAGATTTCTTGATTAGTCCTCCTTCTGTAGACTCCTTCACATATTCTTATTGGCCCTAGGATCGCTCTCAATATTATCACTTCGGCAGCATACATTAGTTTTGGGATTATTATTATCTTGTATATCCTCATCTTATTTTGTCTTCCTATTATCTTGCTACTTAACAGTTTCTTATTACTATGGAACAACTTGTTGGCTATTATTATCAAAATCTTTCCTTTACTTGCATTTCCTTTTCCCGTCCCAATACAGTGTCACTCCCAAATATTTAATCTTCTCTACTCTTTCAAAGGTAGATTTGTTTATTCTAATCCTTTCCATTTTTTTGATCATTTTCTTTTCCATTTTTTCATTATTTTGGTTTTCTCCTTGTTTTTTTTCAGCCCCATTTTGGCTCCTTCTACGCTTATTTCTCTCACCAGTTCCTTCATTATTTTCTGGCTCTTTGCAGTAATTACTACATTGTCCGCATACACCTGGCTGTCCTTTGTTCGTATTATACCTTAATTTATATTCCTTAGGACCTATTGTAGTGTTAGGTTGAATAACGTGGCCGCTAATACATCTCCCTGTCTAACTCCTTTGTTAATTTCGAAATCTTGTGTTCTTCCTTCCGTGTTTTGACATTGGCGAATGTCTCCTTCAGTGTCATCATGCACAGTCGTCTTATGTTCTTCGGTACGCTCAGTTCTTTTAGCCCTGTATTTAATTCAGTTCTCTTAACCGAATCAAACGCTTGCTTGAAGTCAATGAATAACAATTCCAAGTTTAGTGCATGTTATTGTGCTCTTTCCTCTCGATCACATATATTGCATCTACCGTAAAGTTTCCTTCTGTAAACCCGCATTGGTATTGTCCTATTACATTTTTTATTGCATATTTTAGTTTTTCGTGTATCATGGTTGTCAAAATCTTGTAGGCGATGTTGAGCAGGGTAATTCCGCGATAATTTTCGCATACTCGTTGGTCGCCTTTCTTGTGTATTATTACAATTCCACCTTCTTTGCAATCATCTGGTATGCGTTCTGCTTTCCATGTCTGTTTAATTACTACGTACATGCTTTCACACAGTTCTTCCCCGCCGTATTTGAACAATTCCATGTTTATCCCGTATTGGCCTGGCATTTTCCCGTTCTTACTTCTTAGTATTATTTCATCTCTGGCTGGTTCTAGAATCATTTCCATTTCATTTTCTTCTTGCTCGTTTTCATTTGTTCGTTTAAGAGGTGCTTGAAATATTCCTTCCATATAATATTATACTGTTCTTTTTCTTCTATTATTTTTCTTCTCTTTCACTCCTCTGTCTCTTCCTTTATAAGTTCTGTTCTGTATTTTGATCTTATGATAAAACTGTTTTGTGTTAACATTCTGACCTTCTGTTTCTATTTCTCTGATTTGTTCATGTATCCATTCTCTTTTTGTTCTTCTAATTACTTTATTACATTCCTTCCTAATACTTTCATATTGCCATCTGTCCTCGATATTATTTGTTTTCAACCATTTTATCCTGGAATTTATTTTTTTTTGTTTGCCATTCTTTTACATGTTTCATTAAACCACTCTTTCAATTCGCGGTTTCTTTCTATCCCTATGCTTTCTTGCGTTGCTTCTCTCACGCATCTTTTCAGTTCCCTCTATTTATTTTCAATGCTTTCTTCTGTTTTTTGCGTCAATAGCTTTCCTTTTAGGGATTCTTCATATTCGTTTCTTTTTTGTTCTTCGTTTATTTTTTGTACATCCTGTTTTCTTTTGTTCCTACTTGGTATTTTCTTTTTCAATTTTTGTTTTATCTCCGTCACAACTAAGAAGTGGTTGGAGTTTGCATCGGCTCCTCTGTATGTTCTTTATACACGGTGTGGCTTAAAATAAACAGTACTTTTTCAAAATAGCCAATATTAGTGGCACCACCCATTTTTTACTGATATTACGTCTAATTTTCGCTACAGCGGATAAATTGAAGCTGAGATATTGCGCTCAAAGTGTTTTCTTTAAAATTTCGAACTCGTCCGCCATTTAATATCTTCCCATAAAACAAAAGGCCTCGTAACCATATTGCAATGGTCGCGTCACGCTGCGAACCCTTGGTTAATTTACCCGGGCGCATTTTTACAAATCGCCATACAACATGCCGGTATTTAACCTATTAATAACGCGCAAGAATTATTGCTTATTTGTTGCCGTTTTCTCATGTTTATTTATTGTCTGGTCGTAATTTCCTGCAGGTACTATCGCAGAAATAATCCATTTTTTTTACCTTAATCGCTGAGCACAGCATTATAATCGTGAAAAAATTAAGACGGAGTTTTTTAAATTTCTTAAGTTTCCCAAGAAGAGTGTGTAAGTAACAAGTTCACAGAGTGGTGATTTTTAGCATGAGTAAGCATATTTCGGGATGTCGTCATCACTCCCTCACTCTCATTATCTGACAGTCGGGAAATTTTGAATACACGTATGCCTTACGGCATATTTAGTTGATTTGATATGGTCGATCCTTAAAACATCTTTGTTGCCAGTGGAAATATCTGTCTCTACTATCTTCCAACCAGGGGAAACAGAGGTGTTTGGTGTACTCTGATTACTGCCCATAAGAATCGTTAGTACTTTCATGGCCTCACATAATAGCCAATTATGATCTTTGTACTTTACCCTGTTCAGAACTAACTGCAAATTCTTTGTGCTGTTTTCAAAAGCAACAGCCAAAAGACTGTTTAGTCGCTTTCGCTCTGGAAATGTCCAATAACCGCCGACAGAAAACGTGTATAGAATTTTGGCAAAAGTTGAGCAAAATTGACTTGTAAACAGCGGTGACATCGCGAAAGAACTAAATATCCATCACCAAATAGTGTTAAACCATTTGGAAGAAAGCTGGCTACAAAAAGAAGTTCGATGTATGGGTGTTACATGATTTGATGCTAAAAAATTTACTGAATTGAATCTGTGAATATCTACAGAAACGTAACGAAATCGTGCCATTCTTGAAGCGATTGATTACAGATGATGAAAAGTGGATGACGTGCTACAATAATGTGTGAAAAAATTGTAGTCGAAAAGGGACACACACAAATGATGGCAAGGCCCGGATTGGCGCCAGAAAAGGTGATGCTGTGTTTTTGGTGGGATTCGAAAGGAATTGTGCATCATGAGCTGCTGCAGCTTGGCCAACCGATTGATTCTGTACTCTACTGTCAGCAACTGACAAGATCGAAGCAAACAATTGAAGAAAATCAGCCCGAACTGGTGAACAGAAAGGCTGTCGCTTTCTACTGTGACAACGTTAGATCACACACAATATTGATGATTCGGCAAAAATTGAGAGAGCTTGGCTGGACAGTTTCAATACATCCACCGTATAGCCCGGACCTTGCACTATCAGATCACCATTTATTTCAGTCTGTATAGAACTCCTTGAATAGTATTAAGTTAGTTCCAAAAGAGGCCTGTGAAAACCACTTGCCACCATTTTCGTCCAGAAACCACAGAAGTTATAAAGTGACGTCATTATGTTGTTGCCAGAAAGAGATGATCAAACAAATTGGCATATATTTGTATTAATACAGTTCTTTCAAAATATAAAAAACAATTGTCTCAATTTTGACTTTAAAAGGCTCAGTACTTTATCGCCATCCTAATATTTTCTTCTAATTAATAAAAAACAGACAGTTACGTGGTCTCAAACCTACGTTATAAGATTCAATTTAATATAATCCCATTATATTAATTATTTAAGGTTTTTTTTTAAGAATGTGAATCGTGGTACTTCTACCGCACAGTAGGCGCATACTCGGACGTACACCCCCCCCCCCCCCCCCCCCCCCCCCCGGTACCAGTCGTTTGTCATGGTAGTACCAAAAGGGACCAAATAAATCTGTCACATAAGTTACGGGACGCCAAAACAACACGACACAACTAAGAAATGTAAAAGAATTATGGCTTATTATAAGTGCGAGGATACTTGTATATGTATATGAATATGAGAGTAGATTGAGTTTGGTTAGAGTTGGCAGAGGCGTGTCACGGGTGAGGATTATTTTTCTTTTTGACTTTCGAAAAATGTTTCGATGATGATGAAATACATGATTAAGCTCACCAAAGGAATCATCATCATCATTATTAGCTATTAGCTTATTCCGTCTATACGAGTAGTCGGATGTAAGCCTCCTCAAGTTGTCTCCAGTTAACTCTGTTGTTTGCTTTTTACATCCAATCGTGTCCCGCTAATATTTTCATGTCGTCCGTCCATCTTGTCTGTGGTCTAGCTCTGCATCTTTCATGCTCTCTAGGCTTCCATTCAACCATACGGCGTGTCCCTCTGTTATCATTCATCCTTGTCCCGCCCAATTCCACCTTAATATACATATTCGTTTTATTACATCTGTCACTTTTCATCTTCTTCGTATTTCGATATTAGGAATACGATCTTGGAGTCTAATATTTAGCATTCTCCTCTCCATTGCTCCTTGGGTTACCTGGAGTTTATATATTATACTTTTTTTTTAAAGCCCACGTTTCAGTACCCTATGTTAACACCGGCAGTACATATTGATCGGACTCTCTGGCTTTTATTGTATTTGGGATGTCCAATTTAAACGCGGATTGTAACCTTCCGAACGTATACCAAGCTAACGAGCCTCTTCTATCGAAATCAGCCGTTAAATTATTTTTTGATATTTTGTCCTAAATGTGTGTACCTTTCCTATTCTTTCACCTTCTATTAATAGTTTTTGGCTGTTATCTTCAGTTTCATTGTTCAAATATTTAGTTTTGGTGAAGTTGATCAGCATGACATCATCTGCTAACCTTAAATGATTTAGTCGTTCACTATCTATTAGTATTTCTTTAGAGATTAGAACAAGTCTTCTAGAATCAACATGAACCCATCCTATATCCCATTCCTAGTGACTGTATCTTTTCTATTGTTGTCTCCATTAAAAAATTGAGTAAAAACAGCCTTTAGTTAATTCTATGCACTATATCTATATTGATGTGACCCCTGTTGTTCTTCTATATTTTTTAACTGTGATTTCAGTTTCTCCTTCAACAAGCCGGCGAACATTGTAAAATTTTGAATTTATAAATACCCGTTTGAATTTTTATACTCATCAGTTGAACATTCCTGACCTTATTTACACTGTGATTACATTGCGTTCGCGCAATAAGCCAACTACATTTGAATTTATACATAGGATACCTCGTTTTTGTTTTTGTTGTTTTGCATATGGCTGACTCGTTACATCAGTTGTCTTGTAAGAGGTAAATTCTCAGTCACTCCAAATAAATTATATATTTTTTTAATACAATTTCCATTCATACCTTTTTTAAGATATTTCTGCCTCGTAAAATATAACAATGCAGTTCATGTTAATATTAAATGTTAAAAAATCATATAAGCGTTTACAAAGAGCCATTTATCTTACAATATGACAGTATTGCAGTATGGAAATTATTTATTTACCAAGCTAGGGCGGGCATTATCATTATTTTTTAGGAATATCAGGTCTACATTTATAAGCATGAGCGTTTATTACTATATATATATATATATATATATATATATATATATATATATATATATATATATATATTATTTATTAATCCACGAATAGAGAAATGTATAGATGAGTTAAGACCAGCTCCCCAACTTCCTACGCTATATAAACTCAATTCAAAAAACCATTTAGTTCACCTTAAAAATAGAAGAAGACAGCCAGGTGCCTTTCCTAGACGTGTAGGTAACTAAAACTGAAGACGGGCATTTGGAACATACAAACAGATAGATATTTGAGTGCTGAATCCCACCACCACTTCTCACAAATGCATATATGCATAAATATATATATATATATATATATATATATATATATATATATATATATATATATATATATATATATATATATATATGTTTTGACCAATGTTCTCACGGGTGTGAAATGTAGTAGTGGTTTTTCGGGTATCCTGTGTTAGCTTAAAGTCCCTTGATGGACGGTTTCGCTGACGTTTCGATGGAATCTCATCCATATTTTTCAAAGCGTTGATCACTGGTCGGTGTCTTGGCGTTGAATGTCGAGACTGGCTCCGAGGGCGCCGGTTTTATGTGCTCGGGGCGTGGCTCTATTGGTCGGTCGGATCTGGCCAATAGAGCTCGGCTTTGGCTGCGCGTTATCGGGCCTGTGGTTCTTTGTAATGTTTGTGTCGGTGAAGTAACATATGGTTGAATTATTGTTTTTCTTGGTTGGACTTGGTACTGGGATAGAATATGTTTTCAAGAGTTCGGTAAACGTTGGCTATCATCCCGATTATTTAAGTTATTGGGTCTTTTTTCTATTTCTATAGCTTCTTTGATTGGATAGGTTCACTTTTTTGTAGGGTTCTGGTTTTGTCAAAATCGATTTTATGGCCGGTCCGGTCCGTAAAAGACAAAAAAATACTTAGTTTTATTCGTATAATCACCATTAATTTTTTCAGAATTTTTGAACCACTTTTTAACAATTCGTTATTTTAACTTTTGTTTTGCGATTTTTTTCATACAGGTTTTCAATAAATAATGTACTTATTTTCCGCCTAATCATAATTCTAAAAAGCAAGAGAAGATATACAGAAACGGGGAAACAAAACGGATATAGAACACAGACAATCCAATAACAAACCAACAAACCCCAGGAACCACCTGAAGACAAACCTAGACTGACACTTATTTATTTTCCTATACAGGAGGGTACGTTGCACTTCGTAGCCGGATTCTCGATTTTGACCGGATTATAAAGTATTCCACTGATCCTGCTACTAAAAGAAAGAAGATGCAAAGTTAAAAAATAAATGAAGAACGCAACATTAACACATATATTTATGTAATATGTACAGATAGATAAAAAAACATTGCAATATTTTACAACAAAATAAAAATACGTAGTTTTAAAAAAACGAAACTTTTTGGAAGACCACGGAATTTTTGCATGTCTTGGATATGGATAACCGATTGTAAATTCATTGCATCGACTTCTATTTCGTGAGAATATTCCAACAGATGATCGACGTCTTGTCGCCTGTGATTTGTGAAAAATAATTTTCATTGTTCTCTAGAGTGACCAAATGTTCTTGAAAATTGTCTTTCTTAGCCAGTTTCAGCTCTAATACATGAAGTTTGGAGATCTATCATGCAGAAGCTTTCCATCCTAAATCCTTGCGCAAAATCTTTTCTATTTCCTTCTGTATTGAGAAACCTTATTATTGCGCGAGTCTCCAAATTACTTTAACTAATTTGTCGGAAGCAAAAAATTGTAAATACGGCAAAGCGCAACGAACCAAGTGATTTATTTGTATGACGTCACGTTAGGAAATTACTTAAAAAATATTACTCAGAGTATTAAAAAAATTAAAAAACTAACTACAGCATGTATTTTTACCTGATCCACTACTAAAAAACCTTTCTCCCATACCAATCGAATACAGGTCTGGCGGTTTGGCAGGCCTTACCTAGATTAGCAGAGATATCTATATCAAGTGATAGCAGGACAGCGAAAGCACATTAGCTTGCATTCTCTGCAAAAGCAGATTTAACCGCTACGATTGCAGGATTTCGCTTTTTAATGGATAACTTACATGGACAAATATTTTTTTATTCGTTAGTGATATTATGTTGTTAATAAATTTCGATTATAACCTTTTGAAAAATTTAGAAAAATATTACCGTTTTTTATTCATTACTGAGCTCTAAGTATCATTAAAAAGACGTTTCTTTTCATATTGTGGTTAGTAAAATTATCCTCTCAACGACGCACAGCTGCTGGTGACGTTACCTAATACTATCATCATATATTATTCTTATAACTAAAAAATAGTTTGCTATTAATAAATAATGCAGTAAAAAAAGGCCAAAATAATGTTGAGATAGTTTAGATACAGCAATATTATGATTTTATCCTCGCCGGGGTATCACCAGAAGTATTGTTCTGAGTTTTGGGCTTCGAAAAACTTGTGCTCTTTTGTTTATAACCAATTTAAATTTTCAGAACGCGTTTTTTGTACTTAAAATGTGAATAACTCCGGTTATATAAGTCGGATCGAGACAAAAAAAAACTAAACTCTTCCTAATCAAATTTTCAACAAATGTTCGTTGATTTTAAGTTGCTCAAGTATGTACATAACCTACAAAATTGAACAAACAGGCAATAAAGTATTTTTGTTTTTTCATTTTATCGTACAGGTCAACTGTGAAGTGAACCGATCGTCTTGAAACTTTCGGAAAATATGCCTTTTGTTATAGCAAAAGTACTCTTAAAATTTTGGTACAAAAATATTGAACCAAGTGAGCACAACTGAATTTGTTATTTAAAATTTAAATTGCTCGCCATTTTATTTTTTCAAAATGACCGAAACAACTCATTGGCTGTTATTTGATTAATAAACAAATGTAAAAGAAAACGGTTAAAATGACTAGGAATCGGACACAAACTTATTTGTGTTGGCTAAAAAAACCTCCTACAACGTGAACTTACAAAACTATCATAATATAATAATAAATTCTTACCTGTAAATGAATTATTATCGACTCCAGGGCCATATGCTGAATCTTTATCCCTTATCTATAACCTATTCTAACTTCTTGATTGCTCATCTAGGTCGACTCGTTCTTCGTCCACTTTAGCTGCATAGTTATGTGCACTTCGGCCATAATGAACTCCTATAGCTGTCATTATATTTAACAAAGCCATTGTTCCTTCATTAAAAATGCATACTGCTATATAAGCAGCCATTTCAACAACTTTGTTGCCACTAGGAATGATCTTTGGGTTGATCTTCCAAACAATTTGAATATAACTTGCGTTATTATTTTAAGTCAATCCGCCGAGACATAACTCTAATAATTCTTCTTTAATAATAATAATTCTTTTCTTTTTTATTCTTCCAAAGTTGCTCTAAAAGATGACATTAGAAAAATTAAATTTAGATAAATAATTAATCTGTTTGTCGCGCATTTCAGGGTTCAAACATTTGTAGCTTTTTGCAGTTTTGAGTTTAAAACACTTAATTGTATAAATTAATGAAGGAGTTACCTTAGAAAGTAGTTCATAATATTGGGGTGTTTATTTTAAATATTGTCAAAAATACATTTTTACATACTACAAATAAAACACTTAAATGAAGGACCTTATATGACTGATCGGTAGATACGGTTTAGGTTGTTTACGTCTGCTTTTCCATTGTTGCAGTGGGTGTTTTCTGTATGTAAATGGATTCCAGCACTTCTCTTTTTTTGGTATTTATTTAGGTTTTGATAATTTTGATGTTTTTGAAATCAAAGGTATGAATTTTATTCATTTCATGATTTGTAAGAGCTGTACTGTTTTTTTTTGTCGTACTTACGGCCCTTGATTCTATTTTCTAAGTATTGGCTTGTTTGCCCGACGTATATTCCTTCGGAGTAATTACGTTTGATTTCATAGCCTACGCTAATTTTTTTATTATTTGGTGTTTTGGATTTAAGCCTGGAAAAATTGGATGAGAGCAGATTATATGATTTGCGACATAAACGAATTCTGTAGTTTTCAAAAAGTTTTTTGAGTGGTTGGGATAGTCCGTTTATAAAAGGTAAAGCAATATATATATATATATATATATATATATATATATATATATATATATATATATATATATATATATATATATATATATATATATATATGTATATATATATTATGGTTGTTATTAGTTGATTTTTTACTTGTTATGGTATTCGTTGTTTGAAGACTTTATTTATAAGATACATCGGATATTTATTAAGTGTCAATGCCTCTTTAACTATGGTTACCTCACTCTTTCTGTATTTTATGTCAAAAAGCTTGATTGCTCTAACTGCTAGACCTATGATTACAGATTTTTTTTGAGAATTCGGGTGGTGTGATTCGTAATTAAGTATCCAGAAGACCATCTTATTTTAGTATACCATTCAGTTTTTATATTTTCATTAATGTGCTGTAAAGTTACATCTAAGAAATTTATCATATTGATGTCTTCTGTTTCCAATGTGAATGTAAAAGAAATATATATATATATATATATATATATATATATATATATATATATATATATATATATATATATATATATAAATATATATATATATATATATATATATATATATATATATATATATATATATATATATATAAATATATATAATATATATATACATATATATATATATATATATATATATATATATATATATATATATATATATATATATATATATATATATATATATATATATATATATATATATATATATTTATATATATATATATATATATATATATATATATATATATATATATATATTTATATATATATATATATATATATATATATATATATATATATATATATAGAACAACAGGTGGCAATGGCTTATAATCGTGGGAAAAATCAGTATTATTTTTATTTTCCAATTCTCGATTACTCTTCTTTAGAACAGTATTGGTGTCGTGGATGTTCATCAGTCAAGTTATGATGATAAAATAAGTTGACCAAATAGCCTCCTTCATAGCTAGTACTGAGTCTGTCGACCAGTGGCATGGCCAATCCATAATAAACCTTTAACTTATCAATTGTTTTAAAACCGATAGTAGTTTTCCTCGACCGCCATTCGAATATGAAACCTTAGAATAGCAGATGTGAATGCCTTTCCCCTTCTAAGAAGGACAATTGAAAAATGTCTTTGTGTCATATTATAAAAGAAAAAGTTTAAAATACATTAAAATCAAGTTAAGGTCGGCAGACCCGAGAGCAGCTTTTCGTTACCTGCTCCAAAAACTTTACGCCACGGCATTCTTATGAAAGTTACAGAAAATATTCTTAGGATATCATACTAAAAGAAAATGTAAAAATTCAAAAATCGATTTTTTGACCCACATGACTAGGTATATACCCTTAACATTAGCATTACTGTGTCCGTATTTTCTTTTTGAAATCTAGCGAACACATAGTTATTACGAAACTAAGCAGTAAACTAGTTATGGGTGAGGCTGGAAACTAATAAATTTAAATTTTTTAAAAGTAATAATACCTCTTCCTAAGTGTTTATGCAGAAAATAGTGGGTTAAAACATAAAATCATTAAGGTTACATAGTAACATCTCTTCATTACACGATGTAATTTTAATATTCAGAAAATAAATTGCTTTAAATACAGTTCTAATACATAATGAGACATTTCCTTCATTTGCTCCTTATCTGGGGCATTTCTTTGGGATAAACATATTGGTAAACGAACTATTTCTTTTTATTCTCTATTTTGTACGACTCCTACTTAACTTAGGACGATTGTCAGTTTTGAGTTGTCCCCCTGTTATGCTTGTATCTCAGGAACTAAAGAAGATACGGAAAACTCTGCTTTAAATTTGAAATTTCTCGTGTTTAGTAGTACTTAATTCAGGTGGTTAAACGACAGTCCATTTTTAGATGTAGCATTTTGGGCCTTAGCTGGGCATTCCAGGCCACGGAGGCCACAAAATCAACGTTATTCGACTCGCCCGATAGAATATACAACTAGGCAGACGGTGAGTCGACAAGTCAAAATTTCGGGTCGCTCGCCTCTAAGATGCGAGGAGGGTGTTAGAAGATTGGCCTCATATATATGGAGTTATATGTCTTTTTTAGGATTCTTGGTATGGAAATATCTTGGAATTGTGCAATTTTAACAAAAGCCGTTTCTCTGCTCAAATGTTTTTTGTGATTAACATCTTGAAGTCATTTAAAAAAATTCAGTATATATATATATATATATATATATATATATATATATATAATTATAACATGATAAACGAAGAGAACAGCTTGGGCTAGCAGTAGATAGTGAGATAATAGAATTTTAGTACTGGTTGCTAGATCCATCGTTGCTTCTTAGAAAAACTTTACTACATAACTTCTTAAAATTCAAGGTAACATAAATTATTCGAGAACGTAGACATATTTAAGCAATCTCTGTCACTATATTAACAGCATGTTAACAAGAGAGAGGTTTTTTATCTCATGAACATTGCCGGTATGGTAAATTTGTCGAGAATCGGTCGTATGTAGCGCATTAAACGAAGTATATTGACTCGCATTAAACAGCATTAAGATAAACTAATAGGCTTTAGGAATCTGCAACATACATTAAAGTAAGTAAATTTCAAGATAACGATAATTTTCCTTTTTACAGATTTTTAATGTTAATAAGTAAATCTTTTTTTTTCTCGTAAAGTGTTATTTTAACATCATGAATTCTTACTCTTCGAGATATCGTTAAATAATACTTCGGATAGAATCATTGTAATAAATAAACTTTATTTGCATAACACCAACGTGGTATGATATGGTATGGTGTGGAAAATGTAACTTTTGTTATGATGAATAAGTCTAGTTCATACTTACATGAGGTGAAAATTTCCAAGACTTTCCTAGAGATGGCAGCATAAATAAAAACCATATAATTTTGAGTTAATGTCAACTCTCAGGAGTTTCATGTAAAATTTTCATGACATTTTGTCTATTACTCTGTCAGTTGCACCTATTTGAGTGACACTACACTACTTTTGATTTTTGCAAAACAATTGAACAAAAAGAATTTCGTATGTTGATTAAACATTGCTTTTTGAGGGGAAAACATACATCACGTTCAGGACGCCTAAATGAGGTAATCACTCCAAAAAGCACAAAAAATCCACCATATTGTTCTGAATGACCGCAAGGTGAAGGTGAAAGAGATAGGCGACATCGTAAAGATATCAACAAAATACGTGAGGTTGTCTGATCGTCCGGTTGCCTAGTCGTCCGGTTGCCTAGTCGTCCGGTTGTCTAGTCGTCAAGTTGTCCGGTCGTCTTGTTGTCTAGTCGTGTGGTTGTTTGGTCGTCCGGTTGTCTGATGGTCTGCTCGCCCGGTTGTATGGTCGTCCGGTTGTCTAGTGGTCTAGTCGTCTGGTTTTCTAGTCGTCTGATTGTCTGGTCCCCCGGTTGTCTAGTTGTCCGGTCATCTTGTTTATCGTCCGATTGTCTGGTCTGGGATTTGGAAATAACAAAAGGCACAGCTTCTACAGTTTCGAAGTTTATCGAGCAGCCTAACAAAAAATATTTTGCATGGGTGTTTGAATAAGCCAGTAATTATAGAGTTTTCATGTAAGTACGTCTAATGGCAAGATTTTCTACTATATTTGATAAAAATTGGTCCCGACACAAGAGAAGGTTTGCAAGGATAATTACGAACATTTCATTTTAAGTCATTAAACCTTTTTATAGGTGAATACTTGCATAATTGCTATAATTTTCATAAATACATTGTAGTATTATCCTCAATCTGATTATTTTTTTTAAAAAATGTTTCAGCCGCTGCAAAAGTGGACGACACGAACTTTTACCTAATGTTTTTATCAACTTGTCATTTTGCTGAAATAAAGAGGAAAATGTATTTATTTGCACTACGACTCGAGACAATGTAATTATTCGGTTTAATAACACAATATTACTGCATTTTAAGAACAATAGGATTCTCTCGCTGTTGTAGAACGAAGAATGCAGTAGCGCAATTTAATTTAAACTATAGGTACTTACAGTCGCCCAACGCATTATTTAAGAGTGTTTACATACTCGTTAAGAAGATTATTCGAAAATTATAACTTTATTTAACACAGGAAACTCAAAAAATTCGTAACATTTTATCATTTTAATAACATATTTTAAGTTGTCCACAGGTTGGTATTTTCAAGTTCAAATTGGCAAATCTGAAAAAGATTAAGAAGGATATATCGGAAAGCGCATAATCCGAACGACGCGACGATTACAAATGTTTGACTGCAAAATTGAGACAATTGTTTTTTATATTTTGAAAACATGTGCCATTTTGTTCCTTGTCATTTTTTTTTTCAGCACTGTAAAACATCTGTAGTTTCTGGGATTAATATTAACAATAGCTAATATTAATTGTATAAGATTTTCTTAGAAATTTAGAAGGTATACGAAATGCTTTCTTCTTCCGCCAAATGTTGTATTCATGAAAAAAAGTGAAAATGCTTGCTTTTCTTCAGATTTCATGGATTGTAGAAAACATTGTTTTCAATTTTCGCCGGTTTGCTTGTCTATCGTCTGTTGGCGTGGTACCTCTTGAAAGAAATAAAATACTGATTTTAAATTTGATACATATACCTACTTGAATTGGAAAAGGAATTTACAACGATATAGCTTCAGATTTGCTGCTGTTTTAATTTAAATTTCACATTTAAATAATATATATACGAGGGCGGATTAGTAAATCTGGAAAATTTTTAAGGAATGGCGCGAAATTTTGTTAGGACGTATGATTGATGGTAAGCATGATTCCTGTAACGGTTGTGTCCAAAGTTACGAAAAGATGCAACGTGCATATATATTGTTTTAGCAGGCCCCTTTAGAAATTACCTTAATACTATACTATTCAGGAAGTTCTGTAGAGACCGAAACAAATGATAGTCTGACGGTACAACGTCCAGGCTATAGGGTGGATGCATTAAAACTTGCCAGCTAAACTCTCTCAATTTTTATCGAGTCATCAAAGTTGGGTGTGGTCTGGCATTGCTATGGTGAAAGACAACACCCCTTCTTTTTGACTAATTCTGGCCGATTTTGTCTAATCACTTATTTCAATTTTGTCAATTGCTGATAATAGACTACAGAACCAATCATTTTGCCAGGCTACAGTAACTCTGCTGGACGACTCCCTTTTAATCCCACCAAACACACAGCATCAACTTTTCTGGTGTCAATCCGGGCTTTGCCATCCTTTTTCGACCATTACTGTCGTATGTGTTCCACTTTTTATCGCCCGTAATTTAAATGCCCACGTTTTTTAGCATCAAATCATGTGACACCCAAATATCGAGCTTCTCTTTGTAGCCAGCTTTCTCCAAATGGTTTAAAACTGTTTGGTAAGGGAAGTTTAGTTTCTTGACGATGTCATAGCTACTTGGTCAAATTTTGTCAAAGTTCTATTAACTTTTTTTGCTATTAGTCGACCAGTGCGAGGAACATCTTCCCAGAACGAAAGCTACTGAACCATCTTTTGGCTGATGCTTTTGATAACATACCTTGACCACAAACAAATTACTTGGTGGATCGCAACCTGTTCGTCAAGCTAGGTGATCTGGCCTCGCAATCAAGGATCGCGAAGAGTATGTATTTATTGCCGGGTTCTACACTAGAATCGTTGTTTTTTTATGTTAGACTTGGTTAAATTTGTTTATAGTCATTTCTTAATTCATTACAACAGAGAGAATGCTGAGCCAGTATTTGAGACTACATACTACTTTTTTAATATTCAGTCATATTCTATTATGCTGCTTAAACTAAATCCATCAAAGTCATCTGTAGTCAATTTTGGCAATGCACGCGCTGGATTAAATTTGGCGATTATTCTAGATAGAGTCAGCGTTCAACCGAGCGAAACTATAAAAAGTCTTGGCTTATCATCGTTAAGAACTTACAATTCAGCTGTTACGTAAAGCATAGAATTCGGAGGGTATACTCAGCTTTGAAACAATTGTATCGAAGCTAACATATTTTAAACAGAAATTTGAAAAAGATGATGTGTGAAGGACTAGTTTTAAGCCATACCAATTATACTAATGTGGTTTTTGGTTTATCACTTTACATTTGTTTAAGTTCAGAATTCTTGCGTTCGATTTGTTTGTGCTTTACGCAAGAGAGATCACGTTCCTTTTAAATTGGCAGCATTAGGTTGGCTTAATATGATTAATTGACAAAAATTACTCATGGAAGTGTGCATGGAATTCTGAAAACGGATTGTACATTAGAGAGAAGTTAAAACATCAGGTATATATAAGCATCCGAAATACCCGTCTTTTAGAAATACGTAGAGACAGAAAGCATATTGGAAAGATCTTTTAGGTGTGCTGCAATAAATGCTTGTAAATCAATACATACAAAAAATATATTCAATCTATAGCTCTTAAAAATTCTGTTTTGTCTTTAGGGGAACTCTAACAGTGCTTGGCTAAAAAAAAATACTATTTTAACTGTCTTTTATTAAACTACATGCAATTTTGTATTAAATGGTGTAAATTTTTAATCGATCTGACTACTAGAAGTGAATAAAATAATTTTTTGAAGTTGGCTGTTCGTGGTTGTTTTCCTCCCTGTTCGATTTACAACATCACGCACCCCTTCATTACTGGCGACAGAGGCGCCGAGGGTTGCTGGACTCACTGTCTCTAAGTTTAGTACGGATCCTTCGTTTTTATAACAGAATATTCTCCGTTTTTTAAAAACTTGAATGTGGCATCACATAATAGAAAATAAAAGACCCGCAAATACACGAGGTCAGTTTTCAAATTTTTTACAGAGGTGTTTTGCAGCCTCACGGAAGCATTTTTGAAAATTTTGATCTGCTAGCATGCACGATTGCGGCTCACTGGAACGTTTGAAAAAATGTACATATCCTTAGAAAAAGTATGACTATGACCAGAGTATAGACTACGATTATTTTGTTTAAGTAAAAATTCACAAAATGGTGGATCTCCAAAGTTGGTGGTCTCAAAACCAACATTTTTTGCGTAAAAAGAACATTAAAAACTGAGGAAAAATTAAATTCGTTCAATCAGCTGTGCCTGCTGCGTACAAAATTCCCTCAGACTCCTCATACGCCTCGTTCCCAAGTATTCTCTCGTGTCTCCGTGCGATTCTGACCTCTTTGGCGGTATCGGTGAGGCGCGTTTGATATTTTCGATAATAAGTTGTTTCATAAAAAGCCATTCCTAAATCCATCAGGCCACAAAAATTGTTCACTCTGGCGATTCTCCAGCCGAGTAATCTCATTACAAAAATGAAATATCTATTAATTTAATTTTATTTCCCAATTTTGAGGCTAGAGTCAATGAGTGTATCCCCGCATTCACACACAATATAAAGCCTAAAACCTATTCCTCTCAGGTAGAGAAAAATCTTTGTAAACGGCTGAAAGGTATGTTGGCACGCCGCGCGGTCGATTCGGCCTGCCTTACACTCAGTGCTATAATCGTCTGTAACTTCGAAAGTATTTGAAATTTTCCCCTGAAATTTTCAGAGAATATTATTGAAATATAATACTTTCCAGTAGGATACTTTCTAAAAAGTCGATTTTTCCGACCCGAGAAAGTATAATGTTCCCTTAAAGCTTAAAATAGAGTGATTCGAACAAAGTATCAGAATCTATGAAATAGTTCTTAGACAATCGAGTTGAGAAAGAGGTGGGGCATTTCCGGACAGGGCTCCAAGCGGAAACCGTTACAGTCCTAGAAAACTGTCGTTTTAAAGCTGTTTTAATCCTATATGTTTCTGATTGTATTATTTTACCCGGAAAATGAGCAATGCGAAGATATTTTTACTTTCAGGTACGTTTATATAAAATATGCGGTATTTCCTATCCGTTTAAGTAGAATAAATCATAGCATTTAAAAGTTAAAAAGCTAATTCTATTTATAACAAGTATAACATTTATTCGCCATACATTGTGCGATTAAAATATATAAATATCTTAGCATTAACAACTACACCAAGAAACCTTGATATGTATCAACATAATGTAAAATAATTAATGACGCGAGTGCAAAAAACATAATACCATTAGCGATACCAACCAAATATTCTTAATGGCATAAAATGACATTTATTGTGATAAGCTGTATAATTAATTTATATAATATTTATTGTCTTGCATGATATATACTAGTTTTTTTTTATTTATACTTTTTTAATTGATTTTAATTGTTAACCACGAATTTGTAACAATTTGTTTCCTTCTTATGAAGCCCGGCATTTTTGGAGACACTCGGGCTGTAGCGTTAGTCACTTTAACACTGCTCTAAAATTTATTTTACTGTTTACGTCGCCGTGTTCTAAAATTAACCATCATTATCAATAGCTTAATCCATCCACAGACAGATTTAAGCCTCCCTAAGCTGTCTCCAGTAATCTCTGTTGCTTGCTTTTTGAATCCAGTCGTGTCCCGCTAGTTTCTTTACTACATCTTTTATGTTATCTGGGCCTCCATTCAACCATACGGCGTGTCCATCTGTTATCATTCATTCTTGAGGTATGACTCGCCTAATTCCACCTCGATGTACATATTTGTTGTATTACATCAGTCATTATGAACTTCTTCATTTCTCAATGTTAGGAATGCGATCTTGGAGTCTAATATTTAGCATTTTCTTTTCCATTGCTCTTTGGGTTACTTGGAGTTTATATACCATACTTTTATTTAAAGCCCACGTTTCAGTGCCATGTGATAGTACCGGTAGTGCATATTGATCGAGCACTCTGGCTTTTATTGTATTTGGGATGTCTAATTTAAATGTAGATTGTAACCTTCCGAACGCAGACCAAGCCAACGAGACCCTTCTCTCTAAGTCAGGCTTTAAATTTGTAACATTCATATTTTCCTAGATTTTAAGATCATGTTACAACACTGTTTTTCTATCAATAATTCATGTAATACTTGCTAATTTCAGTTAAGCAGTGAGTTTAAATTTTTGAGCAGTGTAATTTGATTAAGCAGTGAGTTTAAATTTTTGAACAGTTTAATTTAAACCGACAGTGTGTAACGCGTGTTGCCGACTTGACTTGTTTAGTTCGCATTGAATGCGTCGAAATTTGCGTGCCGAAAGTGACCCAAGGAGAAGGGACAAAAATATTTAAGCAGCCAATTCGAATTTTTAAGGGCTTTTTCCTCCAAGATGCAGTAACGGCTTTTTACGCCAATATGCCGTAGTAGCTTTTTTTTCCCGTCATGACGTTGTGCAGTAACGGCTTTTTTTTATCACCAAGTGGATGTTGTTTATAGATCTCAAGTTTGATGCCTTTTTTCCAATCTTAAAATATTCTGCTCATCCTAAAACATTTCGGATCAAAAAGTGATTAGCTACCTAAATGAGACTAGGATAATAGTGGCTGAGACAATATTTTTGATGAGGATCTCACCAAGAGAGGCCAAGCAGCTTATCGAAAACCCACGAGGAGAAGCCAATCAGTAAGTCATAAGCACACCAGTTTAAATATCTCTTTTCCTGCCTGCCAACGACTACTCAACATGTGAAATCCGCGAAGTTAATTTTACAAACTTTTAGATCGTGTTTTTTTAATATCTTTTGTTTTTTTTTCTACACTTAGGATCAGTAATTCATAGAACTCTAGTTTAAATGTGTACACGCTCATAGCCTAAGGGGTTTTTATTTAGTTAATGTAATTTTAAAAGTGTAAAAAGAGGAAGAATTTTTATTTCGTTAATATACTCTTTTTTATTTAAATGTGTAGGGTCTCACTGAACTCCTGCTCTTTCTTTCAGGACGTAAGGGTTGTATTTTTTCATTTTTTGAGCTGAACTTAAATTCTTTTTATTCTAAAATGAATGGTGCCCAAAAACTGTACAACCAAGTTTTAAATAACTATAGAGACTATTTTCAAAAGACGTGCAAAAATTACCTCGATCTCCATGTACTCTACCAGTAAAAAACGAGCTAGCTTATATCTAAATTTTTGCTCTATCAGTATTAATATCCACTCAATCCATTCTCAAAATTAAGATATACATAAAGGGCAAATAACGGCTTCTATTTAATAAATAAAATATTTATTAAAAATAAAGAAAGTTGGGACTATACAAAATAACGACGTTACAAAATAGCGCTGCAACGTGAGGCTATAAAAATGGCCCCGCTTCTAGAGGCTACAAATTATTTTTTGATATTTCGATTGGTTGTCGTAAATATGTTTGTACCTTTCCTATTCTTTCACTTTCTCTGGCCGGTATCTTCAATTTCGTTGTTGAAATGTGTGGTTTATTTTTAAAACCATTTGCTCGAGATTTGTTACTTAATTCCATTAACATTTCTTGTAGTTCTTTTTTTGTATGGACAAGAGTGACATCATCTGCGAACTTTAAATGATTCAATTGTTCACCGCCCATTAATATTATTTTGTTTTTCCACTGTAGCGATTTGAATATGTCTTCTAGAATCAACGCTAACAGCTTTGGGGATATTGAGTCGCCTTGTCTAATTTCGCTCTTAATTTTGATTTTATTTGTTTTTTTTTTTCAAACGTTATTTGTAATGTGGCATTTCTATAAATGTGTTGTAGAAGATGATGTATTTTTCATCGACTCTGCTCTTACTTAAGGCGTTAAGGACTGCTCATAACTCTACCGAATCAAATGCCTTTTCGTAGTCAACCATTGCTGTCCACAAGGTGATCTTATATTCATTTACTTTCAATCTAATTGTTTGAAGTTGGTCCAAAATACTGCTAACCTGAACTAACCTGACCTAATTGCT
Organism: Pachyrhynchus sulphureomaculatus; assembly: GCA_019049505.1. NCBI lineage: Eukaryota > Metazoa > Arthropoda > Insecta > Coleoptera > Curculionidae > Pachyrhynchus > Pachyrhynchus sulphureomaculatus. The sequence goes on from CM032449.1 coordinate 222,929,975, forward strand.
CTTTAAATTAAATCAATTTTCTAGAATGTTTAAACCTTGCAGGTTTAAACCCTTTGTGTGATGAAGATTTCCATTTTTCTCCGTCTCTCTGAAAACATGCGAATTTCCAATAAATTTTGTTAAAACTTAAAGATAAATAAATAAAAATCCGATAACCATCTTAACTCTTACGTAATAAACCTTTAAGTTCATTTAGAATAATTACGTTATTTAATGCCTGACTTCACATTTAATTGAATTTAAATTGAGTTAAAAATTTGTTTTTCTATTAAATTAAAAAACATTATATGTTGACAGCTGTCGCTTTTCGTAAATTGACTACGTGGGATGAAAAATCCCGAGTCTTTTGAGGAAAAAACAATGTTGATGCCAAAAACCAATTTTATTTTTCAACATAGTTTCCTTAAAGAGTGATCTTATTCCAGCACTCTTCCAACATTTAGTACGATTGTCGAGCTCTCTAAAAGCCTCAGTTTCCCATTCGACTTCTTCATTTGCGCCAAATGTCTTTCCCTGAAGCCACCTTCCAAATTTGGAAAGTGATAATATTCGCTAGGACTTAATATTGACGGTGAAAAGTTAAATCACCTGTTTCGCCGACGATATTGTCTTAATAACAGATAAAATACAAGAAGCTCAGACTATGCTACACATGCTTCAGGAAGCTTCAGGAAAAGTTGGTATAAAAATCAGTCTGTCCAAGACCTAGTTTATCACAAATCTTGTATTAAGCGACACTATAAAACTGAATAACATAAAGATAGAGTAAGTGCACCCATATAAATACCTGGGACATGAATTCAGCATACGACGAGATAATCAAACACATTAAATTCAGCGGCGAATAGGTCTCTCCTGGGCTGCATATGGCAAACTGGCCTATGTATTCAAATCTAACCTTCCTATGTGTTTAAAAAGAAAAGTATTTGACAGATACGTACTTCCCGTTCTTATATACGGAGTTGATACTCTCACAATGACGAAGATAACAATAAAATATGTATCATGCAACGAAAGATGGAGATGTCAATGTTAGGCGTTAGTCTTAGAGGTCACATCCCAAATGACATTATCAGGAAGAGAACGGGGGTACAAGACGCAGTCAAATTGATTCTACATCTTAAATGGAACTGGCCTGGGCATGTTGCTAGGTTTAAGGATGGGCGACGGATAAAGAGAATCATAGAGTGGCGACCAAGATCCGAAGCCTATCGGAGTAGAGGTAGACCACCAAGTCGGTGGACCGATGATTTGAAAAGAGTGGCTAGAAATTGGGTACAAGCGACCCAGAACAGAAAAAAGTGGCAAAACTTAAGGGAGGCAGCAGTGGACAGTATAAGCTGATGACGATGATGATGATGATGATGATAATAATGAATATTCGCTAGGGAGGCAGATTTGGTGAATACTGCGAATAAGGAGGCAATTCATAGCCCAGTTGGTCCAATTTCACTATCGATTTTATGAGCTTGTAAGCTGGTATATTATCTTGGTGAAAGAACACTTTTTTCTTCGCTAGATGCGGCCTTTTTTTCTTGATTTCACCATTCAAACGGTCCAATAAATCAACGTAATATTACTCAGCTATTATTCGCCCCCTTCTCGAGATAGTACGAGAGTCATTCAATAAGTAAAGATACAAATAGCTCTAGCTCAAGAATGGTTTATTGGATTGCTACAAAATTTGGCCTACTTTTCGACATAATCACCCCCAATGTTAATGCAGTTGTCCCACTTTTCTGCTAGCTTCTTGATTCCTGTGGCAAAGAATTCTTTCGATTGACGTCGAAGCCACTTTTACACTTTTTCCTTCACTTCTTCATTGTCGGTGAACCTCTTTCCACGTAGGGCATCTTTGAGAGGTCCGAACAGGTAAAAATCACAAGGAGCCAGATCTGGGCTGTATGCGGGATGAGGCAAGATCTCCCAACCCAGTTCTTGATTCTCGATTCTTTATGGGCTTCTGTAAGCTGCCTGAAAACCCATCTGCCACACGTTTTTCGGTACAGTAAATAGTTCTAAATAATATTGTGAATAGATCCAACGTTTACTTCAAGATTCTGAGCTATTATTTCAACAGTAATTCTTCTGTTATCACGAATAAGTCCATCAATCCTCGATGAAACCTCGACTGGAATGCCACTTCGCTGCTCGTCATACACTCTTGTTCGGCCACTTTTGAACCGATCTATCTAGTTGTAAACGTCCGCACGATTCATGCAACTTTCTTCATACTGTAATAACATTCTAGAATATATTTCACTTGGCTTAACACCTTCAGCTACTAAAAATCTGGTGACAGAACGCTGCTCTTCTAAAGTGCAGTCTTCCAATGGACTCGTCATGATAAACTGGATATTTTGAGGTTATGTTTACATTATATGATCGAACAGCTGATTAAAACTTATCACAAGGTTGCCAACTTGCACTCCGAGAAGTATGGAACGGTTTCGTTAAGTAGGTTTAACCTAAGACCAATTGACTCTTTACTTATTGAATGACCCTCGTATATCAGTATTCCATGCGCATCCCCAAAAATACTTGCCAAAACTTTTCCAGCTGAGCTTTATATTTTTGAACGCTTCAATTGGTTTTCATGCGGTTACAGCCACTCAGGGAGCTGCCTGTTGGACTCAGGTGTGTAGTGTCCATTGTTACGAATCGATGCAAAAATTCCTTTGGATTACGTCTTTGATAAATCGTGATATCTATATGCAAATATTTCAGATTTAATAAGCATATGCGGAAAATTTCTAATTCTTCATAAATTTTGATAAAGGTGATGGCAATGACGGTTACCTTAGTGGAAATTATCCTGTATGAAACTCAGAGATATATAAATAACTATCCGATAACAATCTCTCACTTAATAAACTAAGTTCCTTTAGAATAATTTCATTATTTAATGCTTGACTTCACATTTAATTGATTTTAAATTGAGCTAACTATTTGTTTTTCTATTAAATTAAAAAACAGTAATGTATTGATAAATTGTCATTTTTTATAAATTTACGCTTTTTAATGTTTTGTTCGGAACATCGGGATCCTTCTGTCTGTAACTCCCGATTTTCTTCGAAACTATTTGACATAGAACGTTGAAATAGGAACTGATGACTCAGTTAGAGCCATGTCGTTTTGAAAGTTAAATTTTGACTTTTGGGGGTGAAATCGGAAGTGAAAAAAAATTTTGACCAGATCATCGAGCGGGGTGTGCAATAAAAGCTTGTCAAGACACGGGTTCAAAAATATGTATGATATAATACTTTTCACACTTTTCTTTGTATTAGTTTTAAAAAATTTCCAAAAATCGATGTTCACCCCCCTATAGTGTATTTGTTTGGAGTTGATAGCACAATTCTCTCATTGTAGATTCAAATACAGGTTGGGGTGCGCCCGAAAAAAGGTATTTCTTTTGCATTTTACTGAATTTTGCTACCTGTTTTGAATTATTTTTAAAGGTTCACCCTATTTTAGGCAGAAAACCTTTGCTATACAATAGTGCCTTATTTTGTTTCCCAATTTTAAGAAGTTCTGCTTCTAATATACCATCTTTATGTTTGAGATTTCTGTCTCTTATCCATTAAAGAATATCCGCTTTGAATTTGTCAGGAGTCATTCTAACAATTGAGAATGGTATGGAGCATTGTCTAATAACTGATTCTGCTAGTATACAGTCAATGATTTGTTGGAAGTACTCCTCAAAAACATCAGCCGTCATCTCCTCATGGTAGTCTTTAGTTGGCTTCGATTCGAATTCCAACAAGCCACCGTCGAGAAATCCGTTTTCACTACCAACATGTGCTATAATTGCCCTGTGACCTGCGACCTTTTCCTGAAGGGGGTTGTAATCCAATTGATCAGCCTTCCATAAAAGCTTGTTTGGCACCCTTAATGTTTTTGTCAATCCAGAATTTTTTCACTGTGTGGCCTTCATTAACCCAAGTCCCACCTAAATAAAAAATATTTTTTTCTTCAGCTCGAAATTTTCTGATTGCTCGTAGATATTCTCTTCTCCAACAAATTATTTCTGTTTTATCGATAAGAACATATTTTCTATTGTGTTTTTTCCAACGAAAATTCAGGTTATGAAGGATTTTCCATACTTTCCATTTTTTAAAATCTGGGAAGTCGTAGTTTTCTCTAATTTCTTGCAAAATTTTATGTAGTGTAGGTATTTCTTTCTAATAAAAAAATGATGTATTTTTCTTTTTATTGCGTTTTTAAAGTCTTCATCGATCTCTAAGGGCTCCTTTCCTTTGTGATTCTGAGGTTCGTTGCAAGGACCGCGGTTTCTTTCTTTCAGAAATCTATAAATAGTTGCTGATCCAACTCCCGTCATGCTGGCACAAGTTTCCACAAATTCACGGACTGCACGGACAGCTGTTGATGCACTAGGGCATCGTGGAAGTTAAGTATCCTTGTGTTTTCTCGCAGGGAAAATACAGGTTTACAGACTCCGCGAAGTTTGACTGGGGTAAAACTGAAAGTTGAAACCATCGCTGTTCTGATTTGAACTAAGAATATTATAGGTTTTTGCTTTATTTTTATACTTATATAGAATATTTTTATTGCATACTTAGGTACTTAGGCACCTACCTACCGATAAGTACTTTGATTAATTATATTCCAATAACTCCTAAAATCCTAAATAATTTTGTTGTACCTATTATCATTAGGCTTTATAATACTGTAGATTTTTAGTTCTTGAGAACTGTTAATTGTACTCGTTTAAGCCTTTATCATACAAATAAGATTTTTAGTTTCATCATTTAGTTATTAAAATAAACTTTGAAATGCATTGATTTACATAGCTTATTGTAAAATTTAGAAGACATGTAATAAAACATTTTTTAGAAAAAGGTCGCACTATTGCATAGAGATAGAAAAAAAAGGTGATTAAAACTAAAAATGCAAATAATTGGTAGAGAAATTTCGAACGCTTATGGTTTATGACATTTTAATGTTTATAACCCATGTTGTTTGCTATCAATTCCAAACAAATGGACTTTAATCTCGAAAAGTACTGATCAAAAAATTTTGAAAAAATTCTAGAATATTTTCCATAAAGTGTAGATTCAATAAAAATTATCACGAATCCGTTGCCTTTGATAATTTATCTGGTATAATAAAAAGAAAATTCAAGGTCATAAGTTTTTAACAAAGACTGCAAACAAACTTTATTGTTGTGCTTTTGACCGCTGAAACTGCAAAATACAACGAACTTGCACACATTTTCGTCGAAGTACTTAGATACTTTCCAACTCGTATAATCTGCTTAAAAATGCTCTAATATAAGAAAAATCCAGTATGTTAACATTTTAATGTTATCAAATGTAAACGAAAGTAGAACTAACTAACTAAACGATATTTTTTAATTATCTGTTCTCCCAAGGATGTTAAGAAAGAACCGGATACAACTTACAAGACAATTTTTATTACGTAGATTAAATAAATGTTTTGTATATTATAAGATTCTAAATCTTTTTTTTACGATTTAACGCCTTGTTGGGCGCCGAGCAATTTTCTAATAGTTGATTAGTGCGAACACATCGAACCATAGGACTCTATAATTAACGCACTCTCTTGAGTTATTTTTGCCGTGTAAATTTTACATGTGTTATATTAATTTGATACAAATTTATTATACAAGGGCTTTGTGAAAAATTCTCGGCCTGACACATAGATGCTGTTAGAAATTGTGAAACCTTAATTGTATTAGAAAGTTCCATTCTTTATATAAACACATGTAAAATTTTATTTCGTTCTGTTAATTCGATCGAGTAGTACCAGCTGTTTAATATTGACGCGTCACTGATTTTTTGAAAATAGAAAAAATTGAATATGAAATAGTTTTGTGCAAGATGGGTACCACACTTGCTGACAATTGACTAAAAACGCATTCGAATGCGGATTTCTTAAGCTTGTTTGGATCGTTTTAAGCAAAATAAATTGGATTTTAAACGTCGTTTCATAACTGTTGATGAAACTTGGACCCACCACTATGCAAAGAGAAAAAAACAGTGAAAACAATGGATTGAAGCCGGCGGATGTGCACCAAAGAAGGCAAAGACGGTTCCATCAGCAAAGAAGGTTATGGCAACAGTTTTTTGGGTTTACAAAGGTGTTTTGTGGATCGATTATCCTCAGAAAGATAAAACAATTAACTCTGAATATTATTGTAACTTTATGGATCAATTAGATGCAAAAATTAGTTAGAAAAAACCTGCTTTAACTCGTAAATCCACTTTTCTTAAGAATTTGATGACATTCAAATATAATGTTAGTCTAAATGTTTTTCATTTAATTAAAAAATTCACCGATTGCGAAGGGAGACATTCATAATTAAAGTACACATAATTAACATGCATTGAAGTATAAAAAAAAGATATCGTTTCGTGTGTATCTTAAGAAATTTTTTTACGATTTTTTTAAAAAACTAATATTTAGTAAAAAAAAAAATTAGAAAAATTTTGAAATAAAAATGTCTTTTTTTATCGATTTATTAAAAAGAAATAAATATTTAAAATTGATATTTGTTTAAAAGATTAACCGCGTAGTGAGGGACAAATATCACAATTTGACAACGCTGTATGTAGTCATATTTTATGCCCCAACATTCAAACAGCATTTAAAATAATTTAAACAGAAATTCATTTGTAGGTTAAATTATTTATTGAATAAACACAATATATTTATCAACTTCATCTATAATCATCAAAAAAAAAATAATTAAATATATTAATTAAGACTTTGAATTTGTATCTTTTAATATTTATCTTTTTTCTTTAGTATTTAAAGAGTTATATTTAACAAAGATATGTTTGTAGGTTCAATAATTTTTCAATATTTTAAGTTAATATTATATTTATTTATCAACACTGTTACATATCAATTGATAACAATATTAAATATATATTAAAAACGGTTTTATAAATCTTTTCCGTAAATATAAATAAATAATGAATAATACTAGTGATAAATAAATAAAGTACTATAAACTATTTGTAAACTAATTACTTACTTTATTTACTACTCGCGTATCTTTGGTTACAAGTGGTTTGCCATTGTCTTTTCGATTCGATAATAATTGTACTATTCCTGTAGAACCCAATTTATCATAATAACTTTTTAGATCTTTCAAAGTTATGCATTCAGATACAATTCTTTTAATCATAGATCTGAAATAACACCTTTTAAAAGCATTAACGATGGCAATATTAGTTTTTCCATGACGCACTCTTTATACGATACGTAATTAAATCTTCTCTCTTCATAAACTCATTTGCCAAATTGTCAAGGACTTTAACGCTATATATCGCCTCATGGAATTTTTCGTTTGGTGCTATTTGCAATAAATCATGATCTAACTTTCCGAGCTTAAACATTTCTGAGCCTTTTCGGTCAGGAAAGCGTTTTTTAAAAAGACTTACTGTATCCGAAAAACCAGCAATATTTTTAAAATCCTCGATCATTGCAATAAGATTAATTATACCTTGAATTAAATGGGACGAATCAAAACGTGCACTATGGGCAACAAGTACGCAAGGTTTTGGAAAAAAAATTAAAAACTGTTGGAATGAAATGAATGCGTCCTTTAGAGTAATTGTTTTGATAGGTTTACTATATAAATACAGGTCACCGTTAGTATGTTCTAAGCTCGTAACTTTGAAAGAGTGGTAATGAATCGGTAGCGTAGGCCTAATATAAACATTGAATGTTTTATCCCTATATTTTGCCGCTATTTGAAAAATATCAGCTGTACTTGAAAATCCGAATGTTTCTAAATCGAAATATATTAAGCTACAGCCATCGGATGTAATTGAAACATTATTCAATATATTAGTTAACGCTTGAGGATTAATGATGTCACCAGTATGATAAACATCCATCTGCAGTTCTGATTGATACTGTACCCCTTCATGTTTTTCTTTATTTTAATCCCATGGCTTCTTTATTTCTAACCAATAAATTTTTTTTCGTTGCAGGCAAATTAGCTCTTTGGTTTATTATTTCATCTTTTCTTGCCATATAAGATCTTGTATATTTCCCAAAGGGGTTTATTGATGAATTTTTCTTTACAAATTTGCCTTTATGTCGCAAATGATTATAATCAAAAGGCATTTTTTATTTAAATTATATATTTTTTTAAATATGGATACAATATATTTAAAAAGGGAGACCGTAGAAAATGCACAAACTATAGAGGCCTAAGCATAATATCGAGTATGGGACGTTTGTATGGAAAAATTATTTAAAATATCATGGAGGAAAATATAAAAGGAAAAATTGGAGAAGACCAAGCAGGCTTTGCGGCCGGAAAATCATGTATAGACCACATATACACTATAAAACAAACAATGGAAAAGAACTGGCAAAGAATAGAGAAGTTCATTTAGCCTTCATAGACATAAGAAAGGCCTATGACTCAGTAACAAGACAAAGATTATGGAATGCAATGAAAGAAATAGGCACTGACAAAGAACTAATATACGCAGTAAAAGCTCTCTACGAAAACAACACAGTGAACATAAAAATAGGACATAAAATAGGGAAGAGACTCCAAACATCAAAAGGCCTATTACAAGGATGCTCTACATCCCCAACACTATTCAAAATATACCTCGAACAAATATTAAAAAAATGGAAGCGAAAATGTAGTGGAATGGGAGTCCCAATACGAGAAGATTACTTATATACTCGCAGACGACCAAGTAATCATAGCGCAAGATGAGGAAGACCTCAGTTATATGGTAAGAAAACTGAAAGAAGAATACACTAAAGCAGGATTAGCAATAAACTTTGATAAAACGGAATATCTAACAACAAAGGAGGGAAACGTGGAGAATCTAGAAGTAGATAACGAAACAATAATCAAAGGAACCGATAGATTTAAATATCTAGGAACCATCATCTCAAAAAACGAAACATCAGAAGAAGAGATTAAAGCTAGATTAGGACAAACGCGAACTTCCATAAGACAATTAGATTCGATCCTGTGGGACAGCACATTACAAAGAGAAACAAAACACGCATATACAAATCAATAATACAAAGCATAATGACATACTGGTCAGAAACATGGACGATCAACAAAAGAAATAAATCTAAAATTAACGCGATTGAGATGGAGTATTGGAGAAGATGTTGTAGAGTGACACGTATGGAGAGAATAACCAATGAAGAAATAAGAAGCAGAATGAAAATCAAAGAGAACGCAATAAATACGATTGAAGAAAAACGATTAAAATGGTATGGACACATAAGACGAAGCGAAGATAATAGGTGGATAAAGAAAATAACGGAGTGGAGCCCTATAGGGAGAAGAAAAAGGGGAAGACCCAGACGATCGTGGAGAGACGATGTGGACGAGGCTATGGAGGACAGGGATCTAACAGATGGAGATTGGGAAGATAGAAACGCATGGAATCAAAGGCTGAGAGAAGGAAGACAGCGTTAGCTGTAGAAAATCCTTGTTTATATATATATATATATATATATATATATATATATATATATATATATATATATATATATATATATATATATATTTTTTAAGTACAAGTAATACGGTCTAAACAGTAAATATACACAAAGTATAATAAATTAATAACCTGTATAAACGTTATTCTATAGAGCATTCGGTATACGCATTGGCAGCGTTGCCACATTTATTTTCATTAAAAGTGTTTGTCTGCATATGAAGGTTTCCGTATATCGAATACATACTAGGCCATTAGGTATTTTAAACTTTTTGTATTTATTAACGGACTATACTTTTGGCTCCGATTGTCACAAGTGAACTACCTTAAAGAAGAAAAGAATAATTTTTCATCAAAACAATGCACGTGTTCACATAAATGTTTTGACGATGGCAAAATTCAACGAATTAAAGTATGAATTGTATGAAGATCCGACATATTCACCAGATTTAACTCCCTCTGACTATTATGTGTTTCCAAACCTGAAAAAATTCCTGACTGGAAAGCGTTTTACATCAAATGACGAAGCTATTTCAGCCGTGGATGGATATTGTGCAGACCTTCCCGAATTACATTTTAATGATGGCATTGAATTATTGGAAAAACGTTGGAAGTTTTAGGAGATTATATTGAAAAATAAAACATATTTTACATCAAAAAAAATCTTTCATTTTTAGGCCGAGAACTTTCAGACAACTCTCGTATTCATGTATATAGACCGTCATGCGAAACGAAAAAATAATGTAATTTTTCATCTCCCTGATTTAAGGAACCCTAAAAAAGACCTACAACACCATAAATAACAAATCATCCTTCTGGTTTCCTTCTCCACCAGTTATACGTTATTTATAGTAAATCGTAATTATGTCTAAAATTTGTTCATTATCGTAACCAAAAACCTACAAAAAATCCTCTATTATTATTAAAACTATACCATATTTGACACTTCACCTCTGTTCTACTTTACTGATTCAAATCGTGGACGATCAACGAAGCAGTAATGAAGAGAATAAATGCCTTCGAAATGTGGCTATATCGACGTATCCTGAAAATTCCCTGGACACAACATGTAACTAATAGCAAGGTGCTCAGGAGAATGGGACAGGGCCTGTCAGTGGCCTGGACGATGAAAAAGCGCGAATACCTTGGACATGTCATAAGGCATGACCGGTATAGACTGTTGCAACTAATACTTCAGGGCAAGCTTGAAGCAAAAAGAGGGCGACGCAAAGGACGTCACTCCTGGATGAAAAATCTAAGAGTCTGGTTCAATCTCAGTTCTATATAGTTTTTGCGTATTGCTGCTAATAAAGTTAGAATAGCTATGTTAATCGCTAATATTAGGAACGGATAAAGCACTCTTAGAAGAAGAAGAAGATCATGACGCAATGTGTATCACAAATCTGTAACTGTTTTTGTTTGTGTAAAATAAAACAGAATTTTTTAAAGAGGATCGACTCAAGATGATTTTAATGATGTGCTCCAATGTGTGCATTTTTACAAGATAAGGTTATTGCAAATATTCAAATGAATAATATTCAACATTTACCAACACCTTATTATCAGATGAGGTTCATTCCACCTTAACCGTCACGTCAATAAACATAATTGGCGTGTTTGATTTCAAAAACTCCCAAACTACAACATCAAAAACCTTCACACTACCCTGAACCGACGCGTCGCGACGGCTGTTGAGATTATTGAAAAATTATTCACACGCGCTCTTCAAAATCTTGAGGGTTGACATAACACACTTCGAACATATCTTTACAAGTCATTCTAGAAATTTCGACAAATAACCGAGACTACATAGAAAACCCTTGGCTTGCATTTGCGAACGATCCATTCTACATTATACCTGCCACTAATCTTGACGAGCTGTAACATAAAGTTAATTCACTCTTCGTAGAGTTCTCCAGTTATTGTAAACAAAATATTGGGCGTGTAGATTAATTTGGTGCCTTTTTTGCGGTGACAAAATGTTTATTTATTTACGAATATAATATAGCTCAAGAAAAATATTTCCCATTATTCTCCACTTATTTTGCTCACTTTTTGGGCAGTTAGCGGATTCCTTTTCTGCAAAAATATCGCTTTCAATCTAAGAATTCGGTCATGTCTTCTTTGGACGCCCTCCGACACCCTGGCGGTCAGCGCTATGACACCAACGACGACACCAATATGGCCGTGCTGCAGTGGTTAGTATAATAACAATAAATAAAATTGTTAAAAAAGTGGCCTTGTGTTTAATATCAAAAGGGTAGTGACTTTGAAACCGAGCTTCGATTTATCAATAAATAATTTTCTACTACAAATATTTTAATATGATACTTTATTATGAGATACCCCGTATATTTAACTACAGAAACACGCTGAGAAATGTTCTTTTTATCAATGCAATAACGGCACCGGACAAACGCTCCTCGTAAATCAGGATTTAACTAAGCGCAATTGACACATCTATGGCAGTTATCGGTATTCACGAGAGTAATTAAATAGATATATGTAATCAATTAAAGCCTATTTACATTCAGCATATTGGTCTTTTCATATTCGTAAATTTTATTTACTGTTCTCTCTACCGTTTTATTTATTTATTTTTTTTTTTTTTTATGGGTCTAGCACACGTGCTACAGGGAAGTCCCTAAAGCGCTACAGGAGCGACACGTGTGCGGAGAAAACGATTCACGTTGTTCTTGAATCGCTGTAGATTATACTCGATGGGAAACACAGTCCTGGGTAAACCATTCCAAAGGTATGATGTTCTCCATATAAAAGACTGCTTGAAAAGCGTTGTACGAGGAGTAACAAGCTGAACCTCATACGGATGTGAAGCATTAGCGCGACGTGTACTTCTAATATGCACCGCTCTGGGAGGAATTAAACGGGCCACATCTTTCGAACACTTTCCATGAAAGTACTTGTAGAATAGACTCAAGTCGCCAACCGTCCTTCGATGTTCCAGCGAATCAAGGCCGTCAGTCAACTCCGGGTGTCCAATCAGACGAACAGCTCTTCTCTGGATAGAATCCAACAAATGCAGTGTATGTTTGGGAGCGGAGCTCCAAACATGGGAGCAGTATTCCATAGTTGGTCGAATTTGAGCTTTGTAAAGGATTAACAGTTGTTGTGGAGTGTAAAGCTTTCTGGTTCGAAACAATATTCCCAACTTTTGAGAAGCTCTTCTTGCTATGCCTGCAACATGTTCATGCCAGGACATATTTGCTCCCAAATTAACGCCTAACAGATTGAGTGACGATGTTAGAGGGATGGAGTGCCCCGACATAACTATGTCGGGTTCTGCAACGTTAACTTTTTTAGAAAAAACTGCCGCCTGGGTTTTTGTAGCGTTAAATTCCACTTGGTTACTGTCACCCCAAGATAGAATTTCTTCCAAGTCTTTGTTAAGTTGAATGACTTCCTGCTGTCTGCGGATATTCGTCTGAGTAGTCGATGTCCGAGCGTTCAAAGTGAATGAAGAGATAAGTGTACTGTCATCAGCAAAGCTGTAGATTGGATTCTCGGTCTTTTCCAGCAGATCGTTAATATAAATGAGGAAGAGAGTAGGAGACAGTATGGAACCTTGGGGCACACCGGCGTTGATAGTGAAGGTGTTAGAAAGAAATCCGTCAACCGCCACTCGTAAAGAACGCTCTCTGAGGAAACATGAGAGCCACAAACAGAACTTTTCAGACATACCATAAGAACGTAGCTTAGCCAACAGCCCATCGTGCCAAACACGGTCAAATGCCTTGGATATGTCAAGAGCAACCGCTCGAGATTCTCCAAAGTGTTCAATTGCGTTGTTCCAAACATGTGTTACATAAGTCAGAAGATCTCCTGTTGATCTATTTTTACGAAAGCCATATTGGTAATCACTAATAATGTTGAATCTTTCAAGATATTTTAGAAGATGCTGATTGATAGCCTTTTCCATGACTTTCGATATTATTGAGAGTAGTGCGATTGGTCGGTAGTTATTTGGCAAGGTCTTCTTGCCTTTTTTAGGTATCGGCTGAACTGTGGCACATTTCCAGCAGGAAGGAAATATTCCCTTTCTGTAGGATAGGTTGAAAAGTCTACAGAAAACTGGTGTTAGTTCCCTCGCACAGTTCTTGAGAACTATGGCAGGTATTCCGTCAGCGCCTGAAGCCTTTTTGGTGTCTAACTTCATCAAAATACGTTTTATGATACGCTGTCTGAAGACAATATCGGGCATCCTTGACTGCACTATGGGAATAGTAGGTGGTGTTTTTCCTTGGAAATCGACAGTAGAATGTGAAGCAAAGAGTTCAGCCAACAAGTTCGCTTTCTCCACAGGTGTCGTTGCAATAGAATTATCTGGCCGTGTGAGTGGCGGTATGATGGATCTGGTGAAATTTTGACTAACTGCCTTAGCGACTGACCAAAAGGATCTGGAATTGCCGGGACAAGCGAGAAGTTTGTTTCTAATCCGTTGATTGTGTACCTCCTTGGTTTCGTCGATAATTTCTTTGCATCTGTTCCTGGCACGAACAAAGATGTTACGATTTATGGTGTTAGGATCTTCACGCCACTGTCGGTATGCAAGATGTTTAGAAGCAACAGCTTCTTTGCATTTTAGGTCAAACCAAGGCTTGCCGTTGGAAGGGCATTTCTTCGAAAAAGGGATGTAAGCATCCATACCGGCCAAAATAACATCGGAAACCTCCCTGGCGCAGTCAGATGGGTCGTCGGATCGAAAACAAACGTCCAACCAAGGGAAAGTTCGAAAATATTCCATGAGATCTTCCCATTTAGCAGATTTGTAGTGCCAAATCTTGCGCGGTTTGGGCGCCTCTCTGTCACTGATTGGTAGAATACTCGATGTCGAAAGTAGTTTATGGTCGGATTTTTCGGATATTTAAAACTGTATCACAATTATTAGCATTACTATCAGTAGAGTAACTAAAGAACAGTACAAAATTGAACTACGGATTATTAGACTAGGCATCAGTTAAGTTTTCTTAAAGGGCACTGTGCAGGACTATTTACACAAATCAACTCATGAAATTTTGATATATTTTTATTAGTAGAGAGAATCCAACGACTTTGAATGAATTGTCATTATTGTAAAATTTGACTTTAAAACAGTGGCAGCTCAGAAATTGGCCGAGTAGTTTTTTTACAGTAAGCGTTTTTAAAAAAAAAACAGTTTTATGAACAAAAGGAAATTTCATGTGAAGGTTTTCGTTGGATGATTTTTTACGATTTTAGTAAAGGACTAACTCAACAACGATGCCTCGAATCGCTTCGTTTAACTTTTGGTAATGAATCACCATCAGAAAAGACTGTTTACAATTGATTTGCAGAATTTCATCATGGTGGTGTATAAATTTTAAAGGTGAATATTTCGAGAAATAATAAAACCATTTTTACCAAAAAAATTTTTTTCTTTCATTGTTTTTGTAAAAACTTAAGAGATAACCCTCGTAGCCCATGTAGTACTTCTGTGCAAAAATTAGTTACGAATATATTTCTGTAGGGATAATATTACAAATTAGAAGTAAAAAGCATTAATTTTATTAAAAAAAAGATTATATTTATTTATTTAATTTATAATCCAAAATTAAAAAATACTATACTTGAATTTGTGCAGTTTCATCACTTTTTTCATAGGTTTAGCACACGTGCTGCAGGGAAGTCTCTAAAGCGCTATAGGAGCGACACGTGTGCGGAAAAAGCGATTCACGTTGTTCTTGAATCGCTGTAAACTGTACTCGCTGGGAAACACAGTCATGGACCAATTATTCCAAAGGGATGATATTCTCCATATAAAAGACTGCTTGAAAAGCGTTATACGAGGAGTAACAAGCTGAACCTCATACAGATGTGAAGTATTAGCGCGACGTGTACTTCTAACATGCACTGCTCTGGAAGGAATTAAGCGGGCCACATCCTTCGAACACGGAGCCCCAAACATGGGAGCAATATTCTATAGTTGGTCGAATTTGAGCTTTGTAAAGAATTAACAGTTGTTGTGGAGCGTAAAGCTTTCTGGTTCGAAATAATATTCCCAACTTTTTGAGAAGCTCTCCTTGCTATGCCGGCGACATATTCATGCCAGGACATATTTGCTCCCAAATTAACGCCCAACAAATTGAGTGACGATGTTAGAGGAATGGAGTACCCTATAAAAATATGACAATAAAAGTATAATATATTTACGATACGCGTTGTAATTTACAGCAAAATAGATTATGAAACGTTTTCCCACAGTTACAGTCAATAATTTGCAAGAACAACGCATAAAACACAATAACATAATTATAAAATTATAAAATTTTCACTGCACAAAATACACAACAGGAACAGAACACGCGTCCGGACAAACTGATTTATCCAAAAAAAACTATCTTTGTACGGCAATATCTGTCCTTATTCTCCCCACTTTTTGCTACCTGCTCCTTACTTCTCCTTTTTGTTAATTAACGTTTGTACTATCAAAATTTTAAAGAAAGTTGGTTTCTTTGAAATTGGAAAATTACTGAAAAATAAAAAATAGCAATAAAAAAAAATTGGTAAACTTTTTTGTAGTTTGCCTAAAAAGCATAATTCGGAAGGTCTTACACTAATTCACTTAAAGTAATTGGATTCCATGGTCATGGAGAAAGACGAACCAAGGGCAGTGAGGGTTGATTCCCAGTCCGATGTTTTTTTTATTGTGCCTTAGAAGACATGTAGTAGGTTCGGAAATCTTCGGTTTTTTGAAAAACTGTTTAGGGATATGCCTAACTAGGCTCTAGGGTCCATTATAAAAAACTATCTAAAACGCGTAAGTATCTAGAACTAGCACAGAGAGCACAAATTCGACATTTAAGAAGAGAATTGAGCAAGTTAATAGAGAAGGAGCTGGAAAGAGACTTACGCGAGTCCTTGTTGTCCAACGTTGACTCTTTAAATTTAGATGAAATTTTTAAATATGAACAAAAGTTTGTTTACCCTTCGTTTTATTAAAAATAGAGTTTGATATTTTCCATTTTATAATTGAAAAAACTGGTAAACGATAACTTAGTTTCAATTTTTATGTTTGGGTGGGTTATCACTTTGGGAAGGAAATTGCTTTCTTCAGTTTTTTACGTATTACTTGATCGTTTAAATGTGTATGTAATTTACTTGAGAGGTTCTCATTAACACGGGGCACTTAAGATGGTTTTTAGGATTCTGTATTGTATTATCTTTAACTTTTTGTGATTTGTGTCCATATCTGATGTTTGAAAACCAGATCGGACCTGATAATTGACTAGGGAGTGTGTTTTTGGTAGATATTTTACTGCCACTACACAATAGAGGGTATAGCATTGTCGTAGGTTTACACGCTTTTGTAGATATTTTTATCGGATACTCCTAACCTTTTTTAATTAGCTAAATCGATTGGCGCCCAACTAGGGTTATCTTTGGGAAAAGGAGGTGGGATTGGCCTTGTAGACTTCGTAAATAGGATATTCAATGTAAAGAAATACCTTTTAAATCGCGGAATATCTATTCCACAGACTTCCTTAAAAAATGGACCATTCCAATTTCCGCCTTTCAAAGCTTAAAGAATAAAGGCTCAAAAATAAACTAGCAATAGGCGTACTGTCCGGATAGTTAATGAAATATTTTCTAAAAGTTTTGTATCGCGTTAATTAAACCAGACGAGGAAAGAGCATTTAATTGTGCGCCTGTTAAATATTGAACATGACTGGGCACAAATTCAGATAGTTTAAAGAGTATACTTTACCAGTGACGGAGGAATATATTATACGATCGTTATAAAGGCGAATTATTGAAAAAGATAAATTACATATATCACTACCACAAGAAGATTTTGTTGTGACGAATTTCTGTTAAAGATTCCAAAGTAAAATTTACTTATATGAATTGTTCTTAGACATCATTTTGAACGAGTTCAACAGTTTCTTAGTTAAAGAAAATAGTTCGTCCAATTATCATATATCATACAAACAAATGTGTTTCCTTAAAATATTTTGATTTCCCCGGTACTGAGGGTTTCAGTTTTTTCAGGACAACATCACTTCTTTGGAAGCTTAGATGGCTAGGTAGGTGACAAAAGGATTACTACTGGAAAAAACTAACAAGTTTCAATAATAATAATAAAACTTGATATATCTAAGGTATTCGACGGAGCGTTCTGTACTAATGAGTTTTTTCTAATATCTTCACTGTCAATGCCGGTGTTCCCCAAGGCTCAATATTATCTCGTACTTTTTTCTATTTTATATTAACAATCTGCTGGAAAGAACTAGGAATCGAATTTATAGCTTTACCGATGATTATATGCTTATTTCTTTATTTACCTTGAATGCTCGAGTATCAAACACCAGTGCAAATATCTGTAGACAACGGGAAGTTGCTCGATTTAACAAAGCCCTGGAAGAAATTCTATTTTAGAGTAACAGTAACCAATTAGAATTTAACTACAAAAAATCCAGGTAGCAGTTTTTTTCAAAAAAGTAACGTCGCAGAACCTGACACGGTTATGTCCATTCCTCTCGCATCGCTACCCAACTTGCTGAGCGTTAACATGGGGGCAAATATTTTGGCAGAAAGTTTTACACTCCTCAACTGTACAAACCTTGAATCTGACCTACGATGAAATACTACTCCCATATTTGGGGTTCTGCTCCCAAACATACTCTGCGTTTGTTGGATTCTGTTCAGAAAATGCCTATTCGATTGACTGAAGACCCGGAACTCACCAGTAACCTTCATTCCTTTGAACATCGAAAAACGGTTGGCGACCTGGCCCTACTGTATAGCTATTTTCATGCAAAGTGTTCGATGGAGGCCGTCCGCTTAATTCCTTCCAGAGTGGTGTATGCTAGGAATACAAGTCTCGCTATTTCATCAAACTTATGAGATTCAGCTTGTTACAAATTCTTTTATATGGAGAGCGTCATCTCTTTAGAACGATCTGCTTAAAATTGTGTTTCACACCGAATACAACTTATAGCCAACTTAAGACCAACGTGAATTGCTTTTTCCGTACACGCGTCGCTCTTGTAACTCTTTAGAGATTTTGCTGCAACTCATATGATATATCCATAAAAAATAGCATTTTTATCTCAAAAAACAATTATATAAATACATATGTAAAATCTCTCAAGAAATTAAAAAATATTTAACAAAACCAGGAAAAAAGTGTGTAGCGAAAAATATACGACAAATAGTTTTCTTTTGAAAAACAGACATAAAATACTATATATATTTACATATAAAAATCAATTACAAGTTTCAGAATTCATTTAAACGAAACTAAATCCTTTAATTGGTTTTTAAAAATAAAAAAGATTTGTACACTCTGTATATTCGGTAGTCGTCTGTAAAAAAATGTCAATATATACCCTTCTTTTCTTAGCGTAAGATTATTGTCCCTGGTACGAGTCAAGTGATCTTTATTACAAATAACCGACCAAATGCAAATCGGACTTGCTCAATTAGTGTTCCGTACGTTGATTACTTTTAAAGTAGTTTACTCGTGACAATCGGAGCCAAAAGTATAGTCCGACAGTAAATATAAAAATTTAAAAATACTGAATTGCAGAGTATTTTATTGTCTGTGTAAAAAAGTCTTTTCACTAGAAAAGATAATTCATCAGAAACGTTTAAGTCGTAATTACAAATTACGTATCATATAAAGAGTGCCTCATGAGAAAACTAATATTGCCATCTTTAGTGCCTTTAAAAAGTGTTATTTCAGATCTTATGACTAAAAGAATTGCATCTGAATGCATATCTTTGGAAGATCTAAAAAGTTCTTATGATAAACGTGACAGACGGACGGACAGACAGACGGATAGACATCGAAATCGAAAAATTGTGTTTATTTAATGAAATAAAGTTACCCAGCAGTCTTAAACACTTTCTTAATTAAGCGTAAGTAGATTTAAACGTGCAAATTGAGACCTACACTATTTATCCTGGCATATCAAAAATGTATTCTATTTATTGTAAGCAATAAAAACATCACTCGATAAGGGTAAACCGCGGCAAAACAAATTCCACAGTCGAACTTAGGACCCACATAATTAAACAACAAGCAGCTTCCCCGCAGACCAATCTAGTCGATGGTTCCTTATAGTAAGACACAAGTTACTTAAGTTAGAACGTTACTTACTGCAACGTTCACATTTGTGTTTTTAAAATTATTTGATTTATAAGCTATCACAAGTACATATTCATACCATTATTACACATATTCTCCAGCTCTTTCTCTTCCTGAGATGATGAAGTGATCTTTAAAGCATCAACCGATTTTTCATTTGAAAATAAAGTGTAAAAACGTAAAGCTCGACTCATTTCGGTTATAACTATGTATACTTTGCTCTTAGTAAGTAAATGTATCTATTTACCTTGTTATTTATCAAGTACGACAAAGGAGCACCAATTCCGGGTGCAAGTTGTATTGCATCTTCTTATGACAGAATACCAACCAAAACTGCGCTTGTTTACCACATCTAGACGCGATCCAAGATTCACAGTAGATTCAAGAAACGGCGACTAGAAAGGATGAGTTACGATTTGCTTGAATGTAAATGTTGCCAGATTTCCAAAATTAAAAGTATTTAATGGTTCACCAGATTTCACTATATCAGTCAAAGTATTATCTAATGAAGTAACATTATCGTGAGCAGTTTTAACTAATAGAGAAAAAAGCAATCAAGATTATGTTTATAAGAATCAGCTAAATATATTCTAAATTTGTAATTTTTAAAGTTGTATAAAACACATAAAACCTGCTACTACTCAGTATATATCACCACTACACCAAACACTTTATTTTTGCACTCGACGCGCGTTTCGCTAACCATGTTAGCTTCATCGCACCTGATGAAGCTAACATGGTTAGCGAAACGCGCGTCGAGTGCAAAAATAAAGTGTTTGGTGTAGTGGTGATATATACTGAGTAGTATCATTGTGCCAAAGATTCCACATTCCCAACTTAATAAAACCTGATATTAAAATTAACAAATATAAATGACAATAACGTATTTGCAACATGTTTTCCGTGGTTTTGCATGAACGCGGGATTATTTGAAAAGCAGCGCCAGGTGAATGAGTAATGCCAGGTATTTTAATAATTGAGTACTCAAAATCAGGTACTAGTGACACTAGTTAGTAAAGAGAGAATGCCTAAATAACACTACTACAGCAATCCTTGAATAATGTGGCGACCAGCAGCCAAGAATACGGACTTCGGCTGAATGAAAAGAAAACCAAATATATTGTAATTAGCAAGAGCAATGTTAATCCTGGCCTGGATCCACAAAAATAGAAAAAATAAAAAGATACATATATTTAATAATACAGTTATTAATAAATAGTGGTACCAGTCTATAGAAATCAAAACCCGTACAGAAAGAGCAGGAACAGGTTTGAACATACTAAGCAACCATCTCAAATTACAGACAAAAATCAGACTCCCTCGTTGTTACATGTTCACAGTCTTACGATACGGGGTACAAAGTTAGACAAGCAGCCAGCAAAAGGATTAATACTTTTGAGATGAGGATGTATAGATGAATATTACGATTGTCTTGGGTAGCTCACGTCAGAAATGAACAAGTATTACAAAAGATGAAAAAAGAAACAGAAATCTTGATGAACATCAAAATTCGTAAATTAGAATATCTCGGGCATATTAGGCGTAACCAACAAAGATATGGACTGCTTCAGTTAGTATTACAGGGGAAAGTCGTTGGAAAAGAGGTATAGGTAGACGGAGAATTTCATGGCTGAAACATTTGAGGACCTACAGGTTTTCCAGATCAACAT
The DNA here is from genome assembly GCA_019049505.1 of Pachyrhynchus sulphureomaculatus. Taxonomy (NCBI): domain Eukaryota; kingdom Metazoa; phylum Arthropoda; class Insecta; order Coleoptera; family Curculionidae; genus Pachyrhynchus; species Pachyrhynchus sulphureomaculatus. The sequence continues at coordinate 222,951,250 of CM032449.1, forward strand.
GAGGTCTGTTTCGAGCAGCAGTGGACAGAGTGAAAATAGCGCTGATGATTATCAACATCCTGCACAGATAGGCACTCGAAAAAGAAGATGTTAGTAAATTATTACGATTTTCAGAGTTATTTTAAGATCATCTTTATTATTTTGCTTACTAAAGAATACTATTGTTTTTCTAGTTAAATTAGCATACTTATAAATAAAATTAATTTATGGATTTCTTTATTAAAATGCAAATTGTGCGTCAATTAATGATAAAATTTATTATACTTGCTTTCAGATCTAATTAAATACTAATTTTTTAACATGCTAGTCAGTCAAAATAAATTAATTGTATACATATTTAAAAATATCCTTATCAAATGAAGCCTATACCAGTGAAAACCATGTTGCTATTAATTTATCAGTATTTTGCAATAAAGAAGTAGGTTTGTTCTTATATAACATAGACTAACTTAAGAATTGTACTGAGTTTGTGTAGTTTTCTGCATTATGATACATTTTACCGCCTCCCAGCCACTCATGAGGGGAGCGTAGATTTTCATTTGAAAAACCAACGCCATAACTGCCCAGGGATACTGATAACGGGTATACATGTTCATATTTTTTGAACTACCGAATCCTAAGTAATTAAAACAACCAAGGTACCTGAATAAAACTCTCTCTATTAGATCTGAAAAAAGAGAAGCTGCCGTAACGGCACTGGTACCATCTAAACAACTTTGATTTAACCGAGGTTCCACTCAGTCATGCTACGTATTATCCTGGCGTTTTCTTAGGTCTATAGACACTGTAATTTTAAAAGCTAGCTGTACAGGTAACTTGGGTTCCTATCGTAGTTTAATATAGTTAGATCGTTTTTTCTCGATTGTTGCGTCATCAATTACTGCATTTAGTGTAGACAACGGTTAATATTTTCGTTCCTGTTCCGTTCACAGCGCAAGTTTTTCTCAAAAGTTTAACAGTAGTTATAATTATTGATTTAAAAAGGTATCGTAATAACAGTCGTTAAAATTTACAAAACACCCTACACGATGAAAAAACGAAAAATATTTAATTAATTTAAGATGTATAGGTCATAAGAAGATAACTTGTCATTTTCCAAACTAATTATTTTGGTTATTTTCAATATTTTGACTTTGGTTAATCGGCAGAAACAGCTTATCAACATTTAGTTTCTATATTTTAAAATGATTAATTAGCATAAATATTCCGATTAAAACAAAAATGTAATCAGCTTATTAACAGATGAGATAATGTTAAATAAAGGATTTTTTCTTTACTGTATTTTCTTCAGGACTGTTGATTGTTACAACTCCATATAGATATTACAATAGAGGTTTTCATAGATGGTGGAGTGTAATACATTAAAACTCCGGGTTTCAATCCGTTCGTCTAACAATTAATTTGCACGACGTTTCGCCCAAATCTCATTTGGCATTTTCAAGTGTTCTTGCTGCTTTTGCTGCTCGATATTGTGATCTTGCTGCTGCTGCCGCTCGAAGCTAACTGAGATACCCAAGTGCGGTCGCTGTCTTGAAAATGCCAAAGCCAACCTGCAACCAGAAAGCATTGACGATGCTAAATGAGGTTTTGGCGAAAAGTCTTGAAAATTCCACTAGAAATATATATATATATATATATATATATATATATATATATATATATATATATATATATATATATATATCATCGTCTAGTGACCAACGCTTTAAAAAAGATGGATGAGATTCCATCGAAACGTCAGTTGTTTTTGACTTATCTGTCTTGCAATCATTAGTGTACACATTGGAAAATCGTAAATCTTTACGAGTTGGTTTTTTGAAAAAGCGTTTAATCCTTTAAAAAACAGATATCAGTTGTTTTTTTTTCTAAAAAACTGAAGTTATAGAATTCGACATAGTTATATTGAAACACTTTATTTCATTAGCATCGGTACTTAACTTGATAGGAGTTCATTTAGGAGCAAATATGTCTAGGTATGATCATGTTGCCTCTACAGCAAGGAAAACTTCTTAAAACCGCGCTGAAATGTGGTCTTAGAATCCGATATACCTATTATTTGAAATATCTAGGAATAGTACGTGACTTGAGTCTAGTCTATAAATATTTTCAAAGGAAATGTTCGATGAATGCAGCCGCTTTATTTCTCTTAGTACGGTGCATCGTAGAAATACAGGTTTAATTTTTTAAGTAGCTCATCCCTTTGAAGTTAGACTGTCTCCGACTGTATACTAACCACAGGTATTTAAGACCAAACGAAATCTCTGTTTTCGCACACCCTCTGTAAAGTATTAGGAATGTTCCGAGAGTTCGTGTGCTGTACTTATGAAAAAAATATTTTTAGACATTTTTATCACAAATTATTTAACTTAAAGCACATTTGATCATATGTCGACACCAAAGATCAAAAAAAAAATAAGCCAAAGATCATAAAAAAATATATAAAATATTAGTGTCAACCTTTACCTACAATAGTAATATACACATTTTAAAACATATGGTATAAGTATCTATTATGTATTATGCCTATTAATTCCACATACTTTATAAATTATTTATCGTAAATCTTGACAGATATAAATATTTTCTCTTATCCCTATTGTAAATCATGTAAATACTAAGAAATATTACAAGTTTCTGACACGCCTTCTAAATAAGACATTTTTCAAAAAGCTGCATTAGTTTGTCACGGTGATTTGGAATTATTCTTATAAATACAAAGTCAAAATTACATATATATATATATATATATATATATATATATATATATATATATATATATATATATATATATATATATGTATATATGTATATATGTATATATATATATATATATATATATATATATATATATATATATATATATATATATATATATGTATGTATGTATGTATGTATGTATGTATGTATATATGTGGGTTTGGGTACGAGAATATGTTACTGTCTTTACTGCCTGTTGAAGTTTCTGAAACTTTATTTTTTATGGCATTTAACTACCTAGGAGAAGGGACCCTGCACATCAGGGGGCATCGGAACCTATGATGCAAGCAGGAATAGGAAGGGCACAACTTACATAGGGGGGCAAGAGTCGTAGATGTATTCTAATTCCCCAGGAAGGGATTGTTGTGCTGCCCTGTAGGTTAGGACGTCATTTAGCACTATTAGGTATGCAGGATGACTCGACATGTCCGGGTAGTCTGAAGGATGAGGAGCCGCCGCGAGTGTGAAGCGCTGGGTAGACTCAGATATGAGGTTTTTGGATCGATAGGTAGGACGCCAACATACGAGCGTGGAATGATCTCCGAATCTTTGGAACTTTATAGTTGGGTCGGGAAGATTCCGCAGAGTCCGTAGTAGTTAGAGTGGTTGGGAGAATGAACTTCTTAGTCTTTCCTGTTAAGTTAAAAAAGGACAGACAATAATATTTCTCCACTGAAACTAGTTATTCAGAAATTGTTTTAACTAATTAACTGACTCGGTCGTTATTTGATGGAAATTCATATTCAGTGAGAATAAAACACTAAAATTTTAGGAAAATATCCACTTTTATTAATTTCTATACTTAACACGTGTTTCGCTAAAACATTAGCTTTATCAAGAGTATGGGTATGGAGTGAAATAAACATTTTTCGATTGTTTTATAAGTAAATATTTTATAGTTAGGTTGTAACTAAAGGGTAACAACAAAACTTAATAATTATACCAATTATCTATTCACTAAATAAATTAAACAATGGGGAATTTCCGAAGTCCAGTTGGTCATTTAACAGTGTGTGTGTGTATTCTTTCTTTTATTGATCGTGAATTTCCCAAATAAATTTAATTTATGCGATTTGTTCTGAACGTGTAAAATATGGAAATTATTATCAAATACATAATACTCTTCTATTAAATGTTTGGCATATGAAGAATCAGTTTTACTTTTTAAAAAACTTTTGAAGAATTTTAAAGTTTACACGTCCAGAACAAATCGCATAAATTAAATTTATTTGAGACCCTCAAGATCAATAAGAGAAAGAATACAAACACAATGTTAAATGACCAACTGGACCTCGGAAATTCTCCATTGTTGAATTTATTTAATGAATAATTTGTATAATTATTAAGTCTTGTTGTTTTCCTTTAGTTACAACCTACCAGTAAATATTTATTTATAAAACCATCGAAAAATGTTTATTTCATTCCATACCCATACTTTTGATAAAGCTAATGTGTTAGCGAAACACGTGTTAAGTATAAAATCAATAAAAGTGGAAATTTTACTAAAAATTTAGTACTACTCAGTATATATCACCACAACACCAAACACTTTATTTTTGTACTACGAGGCTGGTTTGAAAAGTCCGTGCAAAGTCCGAGAGATGGCACCACCGGCGCGTATCGAGATCATGTTTAGTTAGTCGCATCTCTTGAATGAACGCACACCAAGTTTCAGCCATATTGGTCTATTTCTTTGTGTTTGGCATTCGTGTGAATCAAGGAAGTCGAGTGATTTTCAAGAAATGGACGAAAAAGAATTTCGTGTGGTGATTAAACATTACTTTATGAAAGGCAAAACGCCTCAGGAGACTAAAGAGAAGCTTGATAAACATTATGGTGACTCTGCACCTTCGATTAGAACAGTTTATAAGTGGTTTCAAAATTTTCGGACTGGCCATATGGGCACAAGTGACGCTGAACGTTCTGGACGGCCTGTGGAGGTTACGACTCCAGAAATCATTGATCAAATCCATGATATGGTGATGGATGACAGAAGAGTTAAGGTGCGTGAGATTGCTAGTGTTGTGGGCATCTCGACTGAACGGGTACATAATATTTTGCATAAACATTTGGACATGAGGAAGCTATCCGCAAGATGGGTGCTGCGATTGCTCACGCTTGACCAAAAACGGAATCGTGTGAAGTGTTGCAAGGATGGTTTGCAGCTGTTCCAGAAGAATCCGGAGGACTTTAAGCGTCGTTTCGTCACTGTGGATGAAACATGGATACATTACTGTACTCCTAAGACCAAACAACAATCTAAACAATGGGTTACCAAGGGGGAATCTGCACCAAAAAAGGCGAAGACCGTTCCTTCGGCCGGAAAGGTTATGGCGACTGTCTTTTGGGATTCGCAAGGGATAATCCTCATCGACTATCTGGAAAAGGGTAAAACTATTACAGGTGAATATTATTCATCGTTATTGGACCGTTTGAAAACCGAGCTGCAAGAGAAACGCCCGCGATTTGCCCACAAGAAAGTCCTTTTCCATCACGACAACGCACCAGCACACACCTCAGCAGTGTTGTGGTTTTATTCAAACGAGGAGGTGATTACAGACACTAATGGATATTTTGCAGACTTGGACAAATCCTATTATTCGGAAGGGATCAACAAACTAGAACATCGTTGGACGAAGTGTATAAGCCCAAAAGGAGGCTATGTCGAAAAATAAAAAAGGTTTACCCCAAACACATAAGTAGTTTTTATTTTTGCACGGACTTTACAAACCAGCCTCGTAGACGCGCGTTTTGCTAACCATGTTAGCTTCCTCAGGAGCGATGATTGACTGATGAAGCTAACATGGTTAGCGAAACGCGCGTCGAGTGCAAAAATAAAGTGTTTGGTGTTGTGGTGATATATACTGAGTAGTGTCATTGTGCCAAAGATTCCACATTCCCAACCTAGTAAAAATTTAGTGTTTTATTCGAAAAAATGGTTTGTCAAACATAATGCGCCAGATAAAATCATCAGTTATTATTGTCTTATAAAAGCCAATTAACTTATCAAAACCATTTTATTTTGATTATTTAAGTTCTTACTGTATTGAGAGTACCTTGAGCAGACAGTTTAAAATCAAAGTGGTAGTTAAAAGCTTTTAACAAAAAAAACAAATAAAATTCAGGGTTTCCATAGCAATTTTAGAGACTGAGATGTGAGTAAAACATGCGATCTCTTCAAATATATAGGTCGACCTCTATTGAAATATTAGTAGCTTACACAGAATTGGAGTAAGTTAAATTTTACTTTGAACGAAACAGTTAAGCGTGGGTTCACAGGGACGGAATTTTTTCGGAAAGAAAAGTGTGAGTTCGACATAACTTATGCGAAGTTATTAATCTGATGCCGTTATCATAATACCAATGAAAATTAAAAAATAAATTTACATTTGCAAGGAATTATTCTGGCAATGTTTAAACAATATAATAAATGAAAATAATTAAAGTCTAAAGTATTTTTTACAGAGAAATAGCCTTTTAATTAGCTGCTTGTCGAAAAACTATGATTTGTTACTTAGCAGCGGAAAACGTCTTATACAGGGTGGATTAAAAGTCACAATGGGGAGTTTACTGTTTAATATCTTCTTCATTTTTCGTTTCACAGTTACAATATTATAGAATCAAACACAGTACATATAGGAAGTAAATTTACAGTGCATGAAAAATTACCTGTAAATGGCGTTCATTTTATGCTTCGTGCTGTACTCTAAATGTTTTCCATTACAGCCCGCAGCGTTTCAGGTTCTGAAAAGTCGTCAGAAGCCATCAGATCTGGATAATACGATAGCCAACTTATGTAGCATATGCTGAAAATTATCTTTTCTTCAAAAATATGCCAGTTGGATTGTAGTCCTTGGTATGTAAGCCGAGGCTCGATTTTCTTGGAACCACATATCAGGTTTATTTCGAACCATTGAGCTGGAAGTAAGAAATTATCAATCATAGAAGTTATTCATCTTCTGTAATAGTAAAATGATTCTCATCGTCCTCTTTGAAAAAATAATAACATCATCCCACACCAAACCGTACAGTTCAGAAGATGTGATTTCCTTTAGTAAATTGCTTTACGATTTTTGTACACTAAATCCTGTAATTTTATTTGTTATTCATATAAAAATATGCCACGACTGACATTATAAGCTTACTGGCAAATTCAGAATCTTTTTTTGCTTATTCTTGAAATCCAACTGCATATTGCAATCTGTGAGCGTAATCTGGACTGGATTTTATAGGGAAAAATCGAAAATAAGTCGGAGTAACGTTCGGGAGACCTAAATCTGTCCAGATCGCCTTTACGTTGATGTGCTTTAGTCTTCTTCAGTACTCTCCTTTACACGATTGACCGTGGTCGGAGCGTGGCCAGCCAGTTCGTGGGCCAATCAAACGTGTAATCAATGATTCGCATAGAGAGTGTCTCACATCGTAATGACGGCGATACATTAAGTGGGTTAGAATTATTAATCTTTGGTTTTGATACTAAAATTTTACAAATAATGTTTGAGGTTCAGTCGTCAACTTTTCCATGTTTCATCTCAAAAATATTCTTTATAAAAATGTGTCGTATACAAGAACTTATTTCAGTAAGATCCCATATACTTTTTAGTGTTCCGTACGAAGCACTTATAAGATCACTTCGGTGTCTATCTGTCCGTCTGCCACACCCGATTTTCTCCGAAATTATTTGACAGAAAAAGTTGTAATTTGGCATTAATACAGGAATTTTTTTTTTCTTTTTTTGATTGTGTTAGCCGACACTTGTTTGAAATTCATAATAAAATTATATAAAAACAACACCAATTTTAATTTCCAATATATTTAAAGTCACTTGACAATTGTTTCACGATACCAAGTAAATAATTACTCCTGAAGAAGCCATTGTATGGTGAAACAATTGTCAAGTGATTTTAAATGTATTGGAAATAAAAACATAGTGTTGTTTTTATATAATTTTATTAATACATGAATTGATGGCTTCTTCAGAGCCATTTAGTTTTGAAAGTTAAATTTTAGGGGGTGAAGTCGGAAGTGAAAAAAAAAATTACCAGGTGGGGTGTCAAAAGAAAACGTGTAAAAACACGAGTTCAGAAATACATATAATGTTACACTTGCGCTCTTTTCTTGGTATTATTTTTAAAAAAATTGCGAAAAATCGCTGTCGCTTCCCCTTATCTCGAAAAGTACTAATAAAACAATTTTGAAAATATCCTGGAATATTCCTCACAGGGTGTAGCTTGAATGAAAGTTATCATGAGTGCATTATCTTCAATAATTTGTCTGGTATATAAAAAAAAAAAAAAAATTTCAATGTCATCAGTGTTCAGTAAATATCGGAAAAAAATTTTGTTGAAAACTCATTTGGGGTGTGTTCTGTGAAGTCATTGATCATTTTATATCTTCGTAACAAAAAATTTTATTTTAAGGGGTTTCATACACTTGGACGCTGCAAAAAGTATGTGTATTTAAAAAAAAATATTTTAGATATTTCTTACGAGTAACTGTTAAAGTAGTTTTTCTTGAAATTTTGAGAAATAGTAGATTTTGGCATCATGCATTCACTGCTTCAATACAAAGATGGTTTACCACGCCGTATTGCCATAATTAATGGTAAAATTTTTTAGATATTTTACATGTAAGAGATAGGATTCCATACTTTTTCTTCGATCAACATGCGCCTTTTACAGTTTTTGTTGTCGTATGCGCATTAAAAATTAAAAAATCACAAAAAATATATACCTAAACAAATTAGTTTGCTTTCGTTTATTCAAATATGAAGTTAGTTTACCTCCTAGTTATTGCAAAAATATTAGATAAATATTACTTTTTCATGTATTTTATGAAGTGAATTTTCGCAGTGGCAACGTAGCTTGAATAACATAATATATGCATTGCACTGATCGGACTTTTTTTAAAAAAAATACTAGAATAAACGCGTTATCAATACTTAATAATTTGATATATTTCTAATAAATAACCCAAAGTATCGTTTTAATTAATTATACATAATTTTTATCGTATATTATGTAAAAGTATCAACGTAACACGTGATTGCGTATGGCAGGAAACAAGCGAGAAGCTACGTTGCCACATTCATTACACCCTAAAAACCAAATTATTTCACGTCTTTCTCTAACGTAATGCTCTCTCTGTCTTCTCGTAGAAAATACCTTAAGTAAATAATATAAAAGAGTGGCGATTATATATTTTGATTGTACTTTAAATTATTTTAAATATGGTTTAAATGCTAACATTTTTTTTTATCGGGTAAAATGGACCACTGATAAAAACTATGCCTCCTTGTCTGCAGGATAACTTCACAAAATATAATCCAATCTACAAAAATTAAAACTTATCTTTTAACGTTATGTATTAGTTAAAAATTGTCAAAGGGTATTTTATACAAAAAAATTACAGTGTTTCAAACCGATCGACTAAAAAATTTATATTTAATTACACTAGTTTACAAGGTTTTTGTTCACGAAATAAAACTTATATCTTTTTTTGGTTTAAGTGTCCTCAACTTAGAAAAAGTATTTAAAAATATTCAGGTCGTCAAACTGTTAAAATATTTAATAAGAAATATTTGACAAAAAAAAACATTTAAAGTACGAATAAACAATTAAAAATGATAAGTTTTAGCTCTTTTTTTGTAAATACTTGTATCTGTATCTCTTACAACAGACCAGCAGTAGTCTCCTAGCATGTTTTGGTCCAGTCTTCGAGGAATCGATAAAAAAGTGCCATTCTTCTGGGTTGTATGGTTGTTTCATTTCTTCGAACAGTCCATTAACATCATGGCAATAACGAAATTCATCTTTTGTAAAAAAAAGGTAGCGATAAATACTAACTCTTGCTTCAGGATCAAACAACTTTCACTGCTGCAACCTTGAGGCAAGCAATTTACTTTTAGACTTAGACAACTGCAAATCTCTTATAAAGATCGTTGAGTGCAGACTGAGTTATCAAATGTGGACTGTCCTCATCGCCGACAAAGTTATCCGAGCTGGACTGCTCACTGTTACTACTCTGGTGCAGTTGAATACTGCTCGATGTAACTGTGATATTTCGGGTCACTTCTGCCGGGTAGTGTACGAACTGGCAAATCCTTTAAATGAGGCACAGGCTAGACACTGATGGAACATCTGCATATTATCTTTTATCTTTGTTTTTGGAGTTGAAACCAAAAGTTTTAGTCAAACAACGTGTTTAGTTGGCTCTCTTCAGATCATTGGTTTACCAAAGTTCAAAGATCTGTTTTTACCTGAATACCAGTAGTTGAGGACCAGTCTGCAGTTTGTGCAAACCACATGAGGAACCCAGTATTTATCTCGATGTGACACTTGGAATCCAAAATAATGTGAATAGGCGTTTTGCAGTAAGTTTGTTATAGGATAGTCTGGATTTACCTGTACAATTTTGCCACAAACGTAGCAAAAACGGATTGGATTAATTTTACACATTCTAGGCGACATTTTAGAACAATCTTTCTTATTTACTTCACTTCGTTGTTTACAGAATCAAACAAAGAAATCATTACAACTACTGCGGGTAGATGAAATACAGAAACTATTTTATTTGAGAATTATGACGTGCTACCGGAAAACAAAAATACTTTATTTACTAGTTTAAAAAATAAATGTTTCGTTCGATGAACAAAAATAAGTATTTTTTTTGCAAACTAGTGTTATTTATGAAAAATTGTCTATTAGAAAAATTTAAAAAAAACCTCTCGATATTTTATAGAAAAAGTAATTATGAAGATTTAAAAAAAAAGTTTAAAAATATTAAAAATTGACTGAATAATATTGCAGACAGTACATTGAGACGGGTAGCAATCCCAATCCAACGCCAGGTCACGTTTAATGCTATAACTTTCTAATGGAATGGGAATTTCTTAATTTTTTTTTTTGAATAATTCTTAGAAGTATAGAGAATTAAAACCCTTTAAAAAATCACATTTTTGAAAATTCCAGGTGTATGTAACCCCTTAAAAGCAATCAACGTACAGAACACTGATTGCGCAAATCCGACTTGCATTTGGCCGATTATTTTTATTTATTCTTAATTTATAATGTCAGATTAATTTTTAATACGGACCTGTAGCTGCGAATATTTTCTCAAAGCATCGATCGCCCTAGATTTGCGTTATTATACCCATATTACGGATGCAAATTAAGTCCTTTGCATATAGATCAATAATTTAAGACCTTTTTTTTAGTTTATCTGGACAGGTAAATTGCTTCACCTACCTGGAGTACTCGACATTTTTTGGTGAGAAGGGTTTTGCAATTTTTTTCGTAATATTATTAATATACGAGTTTTTGCTAAATATAGTTTAGGAAATTCTTTGACATATTTACAAAAGAGAAATAATAACATGGTATTACAGACCACCAAATATGTATGTCCAATCATACATGTTACTGACATTTTGAAAACGCAAATTTTTCTTTTGATCTGAAAACCAAAGTGGTTGTCCTTTCTTGCAATTTTGAGGAATGGTGGTGGGATTACAGATTCAGATATATATTTGTATGTGTTTGCTTCGTATATCCGTTTTTAGTTTTGATGATATGTGTGTCTAGGAAAGGCAAATAAATGTTTTCTTCTAAGATTAACTAAATGCTCTAATAAATTGAGTTTAAATAATTAGGTGGTTCTAGCTACCGTCAACGTCAAGGTTCGTTCAAATGAACTTGTCGTACACAAAAGTATGCCCTCTGGGTAATGATCTCTCTCTCTCTCGCATCGTTGCTAGACTCCGAGCGTCGCTCTATTGCAGCCCTCCACGCTTCTCTATCTTCGACACTTCCCTATCTTCGACACTTCTCATCATCTCCAGCTATTCCAAGTGCATTGTAGACATGATATTATAGATGTATCTGTTGGAAGATCTACGTCTTTTTCTTCTATCGTCGAGCTTCCCCTGGATCAGCAACTTTTCCATACCATCCCTCCTTATTATGTGACCAAAAAATGATGCTATTTGTTTCTGAGTTGATGGTAACAGCTGGTCACTATTATGGATGTTAAGATCGCTCAGAACAGTAGTTTCGGAGGCCTGTATTCTCTTACGGCGCACTGCATTAATAGTCCGTGTTTCGGCTCCGTATGTGGCTATAGGGAATATTAGTGAATTGACAAGCCTTTTTTTAGTCATTTCTTTATTCTGTGGTCCTTCTATACTTTACTTAGACTTATCATTGCAGTTTTGGCCATCGCTAGCCTTCTTTTAATTTTTGCTTCGCAGCCCCCTTTGTTAGAAATTCTGGCGCCTAAGTATATAATATCTGTATTCAGTAATATATCGTTGATTTTGTTGAGAGGAGGCAAAATTTTAGCTCAGTCTATTATAAAAAGAGACCATTTCTTTCAATTTGGTGAAAGGGCGACATTTGCGCTAACTTTTTCGATTCGATACAGCAGTACAACCATTTCTTCCTCGAAGCTAGCCATTATTGTACTATCATCAGTGTATCTTAAGTTCGAAAACTGTTTGCCTCCTACTAATACCCCTCCATTCCACCCTTCCGTCGCTTTGCGGATAATCCATTCACCATATATATTGAAGAGTAGTGGCGACAGGATACAACCCTGCCACACCCCCTTTCCTAAGCGATGTTGTTGCTGAATAATTTGTGGATTAAAAAGATTAGGTGGTCTGGTGTCCCCATTTCTTGAAGAATTCTCCATAAATGATCCCACTGTACTGTGTCGAAGGCCTTTGTATAATCAAGGAAACAGAACACGGCAGGAACATTATATTCGTAGAACTTTTCTATCATTTGTTTCGCATTAATTAGCTGTTCTGTTGTTGTTGTTGTTTTAATTGGTCAGAGCGCATCGACTGCTAAGGTCATTTAGCGCCCCACATTAGATGTATTTAATAATTATATAGTTATTTTTAGTTCTTTTAGGTATTTGAAAATATTTTCTTTGATTGATGTGAATTGCTCGATGTTCTGTTTAATTGAGTGAGGAATGTTATATTTAATTCTCAGATGAAGGGAGTGGTCCGCTTCAAATATGTGTTTGACTGTCAGAATGGAACTGCATACATCACACTTCGGCAATGGTTCTTTTTTTAGGAGATATGAGTGGGTTTGGTAAGAATGACCTATGGCCAATCTTCTCAGCAAGACATTGTCGGATCTTTTGTTATTTGAATTATGTAGAGGAGGGAATACGTGAGGTTTTATCGGCCATAGTTTGTTTTCATTATTCTCCAAGTCCCACTCCAGTTGGAATAAATCTCTTTTAATTGAGCATAGCATCTTTGTAAAATCATTACTATTATTTTCCCCCGAGAAAGGAGTTCCGCTTGTTGCTGCCCTTTTAGCCTCTCTATCGGCCATGTCGTTACCTCCAATGTTCATGTGCCCAGGGATCCACAAGAATGAAATTTCAATATCTCTCAATTTAGCTACATATAGGAGATCGTTGATTTGACTTAAGTAAGTACTATTGACTTTATTAGAGATAATGAGTTTTAGCGAACTCAAGGAATCAGAGGCTATAAGAAATTTGTTTATCCCTTGGGCAGTGGCTATAGTAGATTTAAGTGCTTCCTTGATGGCGAACAGTTCTGCTGTGAAAATGGAGTTGTAGGGGTGAAGTTTAAAACGTTTTATGACTTTGTCATGTATATAAGCGGCTCCCACTCCCTGATCCGATTTAGAACTGTCAGTATATAAGATAGAGTGATTAGGATATTGAGAATGTATTCTTTCGAGAAATTCCGACTTGATTTCTAATGGGTTTTTGTCTTTTACCTTATTGGAATGAAGATGAAAATCCACCTTAGGGGGTGGGGACCTCCAAGGTGGGAAGCTGTTCCAGAAAGGGTAGTCGAATTTTGGCGGGGAGAGATTATGTAATAACATGAACTTGTTTATTCTGTTGTGAATTGAGTTTTTTGGAGCTATCATGTTGGGACGATGAGAATTTGTTAAGTTAATTGTCCTTTTTGTATAGGATTTCTGGAGGGAGGATGCGTAGAATTTCATTAAGGAGTGTTGCCTATCTAGATAGAGTGGAGGAGTTGATGATATACACTGAATGCTTGCAATTGGCGATGTTCTGAAGGCTCCTGGAGCCAGTCTCAATGCTTGATTTTGAATTGGGTTTAGTGATTTTTTTATTCCTTGGGATGCTGAGTCATATAGAAAATCTCCATATCTCAGTTTGGGTAATATCAACGACTTATATAGTTTCATAAGCGTAGGAAAGTCGGCACCCCATTTAGTGCTACACAAAGATTTTAATAAGTTTAGATCCTGAGTTGTTCGGATTTTTAGATTCTTAATGTGAGGAGTCCAGTTCAATTTACTGTCAAATGTTAGTCCGAGAAGTTTGACTGAGTTCTTTGTAGGAATAGTTAGGTTGTTTAGTGTAAATGCATTTGTTTTTGGACAACTTCGTACTTTGCAGAAATGTATGCTAGCAGATTTAGGAGGGGAAAAAGAAAGATCGTTACTTCTAGCCCATGCATTGACTTTTGCTACTGCAGATTGCAGGTGGCGGGTTAAATTCTTTGAGTAAGAATCAGATTTATAAATGATGAAGTCATCTGCAAATAGTTTGTAATTTATTGCAGGAGAAATCTCTTTTGTTAGGGATAGAATAGCTATGTTAAATAGCGATGGACTTAATACTGATCCTTGAGGGACTCCTCTGTTTAAATTATGTGGGTTGGAAAGAAGGCCTTTAGATCTTACTTGACAGATTCTTGGGGATAAGAAGTTTTGGATAAACTTAGGAAGGTGACCTTTAAATCCGAGATCTTTTATTTGCTTTAGAATTAGGTTATTGTTGATCGAGTCAAACGCGTTTTGCAAGTCCATTGAAATTAGACACATATGGTGTTTTCTGTGAATTGTCCGTCTAATATCATTTTCCAGTGAGGCTAAGTACTCCATTGCAGATCTGTGTTTTCTGAACCCGTATTGGTGTTCAGACAGCATTTTGCGTGTTTCCAGGACCCATGATAGACGTGAGTGAACCATTCTCTCCATGATTTTGCATAACTGGTTAGTCAATGAAATAGGACGGTAGTTTTCAGGAGAAGCTCTGGGCTTTCCCGGTTTATGAATAGGAATCACGATTGCTCTCAACCAAGCTTTTGGGAATTTAGAATTAGTCCAAAGGTGATTATAATATTCTAATAGAATGGACTTGAAGTTATTGGGTAAATTCTGAATCATTGGGAGTAGTATTTCGTCAGGACCAGGGGCTGAATTTCTTGAATTGCTTATTGCTTGATTTAGTTCTTGAGTAGTGAAAGGTTGATTATAATGAAGAGAGTCGTCTGAGTCAAAAATTATTGGGTTTGTTTCAGGTTGAGAGAATGGTTGATTTAGGGACGATTTCTTTTGATAATGATCTGCAATGGCGTTGATTTTTCCTAGCGGGTCAGTGATATATTCGTTATTTACTATGAGAGTCGGGATTGAGTTAGTGTCAGCGCCTTTCATTTTCCTGATAAGCTTCCATGCTGTACCAGATGAGATGGGGTGGTTTAATGAGGTAACAAGATTTCTCCAAGCGGCCGTTTTTAGCTTCTCTGAGAACTCTCTTGGATACTGCTCTTCTCCTTTTGAATTCGATAAGGTTTGCTTGAGTGGGATGGCGCTTGAAGAGATTCAAAGCCTTCTTGCGTTCCTTGATAGATTGCGCGCACTCTTTAGTCCACCAGGGAACAGGAATCTTGTTTTTGGGGGGATTAGAAAAAGGGATGGACTTTTGGGAAGCTTCTATAATGCTGGTTGTAAATTCTTGAATGAAGTGATCTGTGTCATGTACTTCTACTTTTGGGAGATTCAGTGATTCTTTGTATTCCATCCAATTTGCCTTAGCGATATTCCATTTTTTAGTTGACTGAAATGAGTCTTTGGTTATGGTGGAGAATCGAATAAATATGGGGTAGTGGTCACTACCCCAGGTGTCAGTAGAGATATCCCATTCCAGAGTGGGGGCAATTGAATGACTGCAGAAGGACAAGTCAATATTTGAATGAGAGCCCGTTGAGGAGTTGATATATGTTGGTGTTAGATGGTTAAGTATGGCGATATGTTTTTGATTAATAATCCTTTCTATCATATTTCCTCTTGGAGAGTTATGTTGAGATCCCCATAAGGTATTGTGGGAGTTGAAATCTCCCAAAATGATAAATGGTGGAGGGAGTTGGGCTATGAGATCTTCAATATCGTTTGAGGTGTAGTTGTGGTTAGGTGGAAGATATATACAGCAGATTGTAATTGGAATGTGCAGAAGTGTTCTGATTGCCACTGCCTCAAGATGGGACTGTAGCGGAATTTGATCAAATTCGAAGATTTTGTATATATAGATAGCTACACCGCCAGAGGCTCTGTTTTGATCATTACGATTCTTGTGAACTGTGTTATAGTTTTTGATTTTTATAGAGTTTTGGTTCTTAAAGTTCGTTTCTTGAAGTGCTAGTATAGATGGGTTATTGTTTTTAATAATTATCTGTAGATCCTCCAGTCTTGGGGAGAATCCATTCATGTTCCATTGCATGATGGAATTGAATTTTGGTAAGATGGTAAGTTACTTATTTTTTCTTGGATGAATTGTTCTTAGGCCGTGGAGGATCATCCATGGTGATATCGTTAGTAGACAACTCCAGGATTGACTCACTGGATGAATTTGGAGTTGATCTGTTACAACGAGTAGGCTTTTTTTTGTTTGTGTCCGTAGGGGGGATGTTAGGTCTGTTAGTATTAGTCTTTGTAGGTGTGTTTTTTGTAGTGGTTGGTAGTTTAGTTGTTTGTTTGTTTTGGTTAGTTAGGGCTTGATTTGGTGATGGTTTGTGTTGAAAAGAAGGAGGTGGGGATTTGGATTGGGAGAAGGAAGGAATGGGGAAGGATTTTGGTAAAGTTGTTGGGGGTTTGTTGAGGGAGGGGAGATTTGGGGTGAGGTCAGCAGGATTTGTGGGAATGGATAGGGTAGGTCTAGGTAAATTTTGAGAGGGGTAAAAAGAAGTCGAGTTTGCAAATGGCTCTGTTATTGTTAAGTCGCACTGAGTTGATACTGTGTTTTGAGCTGGTTTAATATTTTTGGTTACTGTGCTGTATGATACGGTGAAAGAAGGATTTTGGGATAAGTATTTTCTCTTGGCTTCAAAGTAATTTAGTTTTTTTTTTCGTTGCTCTCAACTTCTGAATCTCAAATTCCCACTTGAATGTTGGGCATCCCTTATATCTTGGTGAATGAGCTCCACCGCAGTTGATACATGATTGATCGTTGGTGCAAGGAGAATCTGTATGTTGTGCTAGACCACATGATGGACATAATGGGTCATATGAACATTTTGATGCCGTGTGGCCAAATCTTTGGCAATGGAAGCACCTCATAGGGTTTTGGATGTATTGCCTAACTCTTAAGGAATGTGGAATGTCGCTGTTATTTCTTGTTGGGATTCTGAAGATTTCAGAGACTCCCTGGCTTTTTAAAATTCTCCAGAACTTCCTCATCCGAGCAGTTAGCAAGATCCTTACAAGTTATTATGCCCTTTATGGTGTTTAATGTTTTGTGCGGGGTGACTTGGACTTCTTTCTCCATAAGTTGAACCATTTCTGAAGCTTTCCTGGATTGATTTTCGTTTGAAACTTTTATAAGTAGGGATCCATCCGCTAGTTTCCTGGTTTCTTCCAGAGTCCCTATCTGTGATTGCAAAGCTCTGTGGAGAATGAATGGTGATATGTTCTTGAATGAACCTTCTTCCATATTTATCTTGAAGTAGCGGTCAAAAACTGGTATTTCAGGGGTAGATGGTAACGACTCTATTCTGGGTCTTTTGGACCCGTGGTTTTTATTGTTTTTTTGGGGTGTCATATGATTCCCACGAGAATCCTAGGA
Organism: Pachyrhynchus sulphureomaculatus; assembly: GCA_019049505.1. NCBI lineage: Eukaryota > Metazoa > Arthropoda > Insecta > Coleoptera > Curculionidae > Pachyrhynchus > Pachyrhynchus sulphureomaculatus. The sequence goes on from CM032449.1 coordinate 222,968,881, forward strand.
AATAAACGTCCGCCATGACAGAGCCTGGTTATCATGGTAAGGCTTGTATTACTGCCAGATGTCGCCTGGTGTCTGACAGGAACCGTTAATGACTCATTCTAGCTGAGCCATACATCTCCTCAGCACGGTCTCTCACACCTTGAGATTGCGATTCAAACATTTACGACAAGGACAACGTTAAAGGACTTTCACTGGACAACGACTGACATGACTTCAGGTACCTCGGGGTTGTCAGGCCCGTACTAGTGGAATCATAGATTACACTAGCCCCTGAGGGGAATTAGCTGTTCTCTTATGCCCCTACCGGGTACAAAACCTGCCTGTTCTTCGGAAATCTGAGGCAATCTAATTGGTTTCATTCGTTTTTGGATGATGTGGAGCATAATTTTGCTTGCATGACATATAAGAGAGATAGCTCGGTAATTTTCACAGATGTCTCTGGGTAATGATAAGGCAGTATAAATCTTTTTTTTATGTTGTGTCAGTTAAATGGTTAATGGACTTATTTTTTTCAGTCAAATTTTAAAGTTGTTGGTCTTATTGTTTTGTGAGATACAGTGTAGCTACCATGTGAGCTTGATTACGTATGTTTTGTATAGAATTTATACATTTTTTTTATAATTATGGGTAATATATTTCAAAAATAAATTTTAAAAACATTTAGACTGTTCCATAATCATTATTTAATCATATTTTTTGCCTAGTAATGACGCACGAAACTATTCTGACGTCATTCGTGATAGACAGTTCTTTACTAGTGTCAGATCTTGATAGACAACAAGAAATAAAGTGGCACTAACAGATTAAGTAATTATTTATTACTTTTAAGGATTTTATTTTGTTTGAAATAAATATTAAAAATTCAGGATGTTTCAAAGCATGCTAAATTTGGGTGCTTATAAAGTTTGTTCAAACATATACCGTTTGCCTCTTAATCACACTTGTCTTTACTACCTGACAGTGGCAGGCCCGTACGTAGCAGTTCTGTAAATAGTATTATTAAAATTGAAGATTCCCACATTTCTGTACAGAATAATATTGAACTACTGTAACCATAATAAAATTAGAATTTTTTGCCTGTTTCATACATGGAACATTTCAAATAATATTTTAATTGTAGCTTCTTTCTATTTTTACCCTAGTAGTGGATAACTAAATAATTCTTTAATTACTATTCTCCTATAACACTATTTACGAAGCAGAAGGTATGTCAGATAAAATTGTCAAACCAATAAATTTAATGGATCTACAACTTCATGGAAAATATCTCGATTTGGCAACCTTGGGCTTCAGATATTATTGCAGATATATATCTGAACAAACTTTTACCTGTGTTAAGTGTCTAAACCACACTAAATTTTTCTTTTTTTCTTTCAGGTATGACTTACACATTTCTTTACTTTTACAGAAGGTAAGAGTTATAAGAATACTTATGCTTTATATAGGGTGTCCCAAAAGGTATGGTCAAAAATGAAGGATCTAGAAGATTGGACCAAAATAAGGTCAGAAGTTCCTATAAAAATGTCTCCTATGTCCCCCTGTTAGGGAGCTACAGCCACCCAAATGGGGACCCTGAAGATGGGTTTTCATTGAATATTTCGAAAAATGTTTGGGACTGTTCATAGTACTCGTTTAAAGCACACGTTTACTCTTCATTCTGCAAAAAATTTTTCCCGTCAAACCAATTTTTTAAGTTAGGAAAAAAAGTCACTTGGCGCTAAATCTGGGGAATGGGGTGGGTGAGAAACTATTTCGAAGCCCAGCTCGTGCACTTTTATCATTGCAACGGCCGATGTGTGAGCAGACGCTTTGTCCTGGTGAAGGAGCACTTTGTGGCCCGTTCATCTTGGTCGCTTCTGCTTCAACTCACTATGCAAACGATCCAGTAACGTTACGTAATAAGAGACAGTCACTGTTTTACCCATTTTCCGAATGGTCAATCGTGATGATATCCTATGAGTCCCAAAAAATACTTACCATCAATTTTTCCACTAAGAAAACTGTTTTTGCTTTTTTTTTGGTGCACTTTCCCCTTCGCTAATCCTCTATTTTGACTGCCCTTTTGTCTCCGGGGTCCACGTTTCGACTATAGTCAGAAAACGACACCTTCGGATTACGCTATTGTTTTTCCAAGCATGATTTGGAAATGCCCTACGTCTCGCGTTTTTGATCTGGAGTCAACAAACACGACTCCCAACGCAGCCTTTTCATTTTCAGAATTTCATACAGAATACGAGGGCTTCCTTTTAAGTTTTTACAAAATTAATGAAGGAAAAAAAAAACTTATTACAAATCGTTTTATTTTTTTCTCAAAATATTCACGTTTAAGATTTTTATAAACTTTTGCATGCGTTCAAACCAATTCTCAAAACATTTTTTCTACAAATATATATATATATATATATATATATATATATTTTTTTTTTTTTATTGGTCTAGCACACGTGCTGCAGGGAAGTCCCTAAAGCGCTCCAGGAGCGGCACGAGTGCGGAAAAAGCGATTCACGTTGTTCTTGAATCGCTGTAAATTGTACTCGGTGGGAAACACAGCGCTGGGCAAATTATTCCAAAGGGATGACGTTTTCCATATAAAAGATTGCTTGAAAAGCGTTGTACGCGGATATATATATATATATATATATATATATATGTATGTATATATATATATATATATATATATATATATATATATATATATATATATATATATATATATATATATATATATATATATATATGTTTTTCGAATATCCCGTGTTAGCATAAAGTCCTTTGATGGACGGTTTCTCTGATGTTTCGACATCTTTTTCAAAGCGTTGATCACTGGACGGTGTCTTGCCCCGGTTTTATATGCTGGGGGCATGGCTCTATTGGTCCAGCGGTTCTGGCAAATAGAAGTTCGGCTTCGACTGCGCGTTTTCGGTCCTGTGGTTCTTTGTAATATTTGTGTTGGTGAAGTAACATATGGTTGAATTATTGTTTCCCTTGGTTTGACTTGGTATTGGGATAGAATATGTTTCCAAGAGTTTAGTAAACGTTGGCTCTCATCCCGATTATTTAAGTTGTTGGACCTCTTTTCTATTTCTATGGCTTCTTTGATTACCCTAGTGGTTAGGTTTTCACTTCTTTGTAGGGTTCTGGTTTTGTCAAAATCGATTTTGTGGCTGGTATTGTGTGCATGTTGAGCTAGAGAAGAGGTGGTGGATTTTTGTGTTCGTCCCTTCTGGCGCTGATTTTCCTGTTTGTTTGGCCTATGTATGAAAGGCCGCAGTCCTAATACGGAATTTCATATACACCTTGGTCTTCTAAGGTTATAATGTCTTTTGGTGTTGGTAGAATATCTTTGATTTGTTGATTCGTTGTGTAAATGATCTCAATTTGGTGTTTTCCTAGAAGTCTTCCTATTTTTTCTGTGATGCCTTTTATATATGGGAGAAATGGTTTTGATTGTATCCATTTGAAAGTCAAATGCTCCTTGTCTGTTAGGTTTTGTGATCGGTGAGCTAAAGATTTGGCAACGGAGAGGAGTTGGGCTGGGTGGTGATGTGAGCTGACCTTTAAGTATCTGTATGTGTCGGTTTTCTATATACTAAGCGAGACAAAGAACCATCTAATTTTCTTTGAAGCAAGACATATAGGAATGGTAGTTGTGTTGCTACTTCTTTTTCCATTTTAAATTTAATGTTTGGATGTATATTGTTAAGGTGTTCCAGGAACTTGTTTAAATTGTCTTTACCGTGTTGCCATACCACAAATGTGTCATCTACGTAACGTAGTCATGTTTTCGGTTTATGTGAACCAGTTTCTAGAGTTAGTGTTTCAAAATGTTCCATGTATAGATTAGCTAGTGCTGGTGACAATGGAGAGCCCATCGGGGCACCTTCTGTTTGTTTGTATTTTTGGCCTGAATAGACGAAGTATGTATTAACGGGCAATGTTTTCATAGACTTATGACGTATTCGGGCAGGTTGTATTTCGTCTCTAAGATAGACAGTGCTTCGGTAACTGGTACTTGCGTGAAAAGCGATATCATTTATCTCTAGCTGCATGTTTTTTATGATTTATATATATATATATATATATATATATATATATATATATATATATATATATATATATATATATATATATACAGTAATACCCCGCTTTACGCGAGGGATACGTTCCGAAAAAAATCGCGTTAACTGAAATTCGCGTATATCGAGGTTTATGATTAAACATAGTCAAAATTTAATACAAAAAAATACAAATCATTTTAATCAATCACTTTAATTCTAAGAACACTTTATGCAATACATACTCTTATTTTTTACGGAAAAATACATCTATTGTCTTTTGGGTAACGTTTTGTTTACGTTCTTGTAAAATACGTTCATAACACCCAACACTGTTTTTAATTGTTTGACACACGGTCAAGACACGGTCATCATTATTGTCTATACTCTGCAATATGTCCAAACCTGAATAAATTTTTGAAAGTGCATTTTGTATTTCCCCTGAAGATAAAACTTTCTCTTCTACTTGTTCTTCCTCATCGTAGATAGGATTATTCTGTAACTCGATCAGATCTTCATTGCTAATAGGATCGTCGTGCGTTGCTACAAGTTCTACGAGATCTTCTACCGTGACATCTTCAAGTTCAGACCCCTCAATCATTGCAGCAATGTCTTCAAGCACTTGTCTCTGCATCTGGACAATTCTTCTAGGTGCTTCCACTACATCTGGCCAAAGATTACGCCACACCCCATTCATACAACTCATTTTAACTTCCTTCCAAGCCTCTTCTATGTTGTGAATAGACTTCATAATGTTGTATGACTTCCACCACTCTCGCATAGACTGTCTTCCTTCCCCGTCAGTTTCATGAATTAGTTGGCTAAAAGTGCGGCGATGGTAATAAGCTTTGAAGTTTGCTATTGCTCCCTGGTCCATAGGTTGTAATATTGACGTAGTGTTTGGTGGAAGGAACTTTACGTACACTTTTAAGTCTCTGGGCGTATCAAGTGAGGTTGGATGTCCTGGGGCATTGTCTAAGAGTAATATAACTTTAGGTTCAAGCCCATTTCTGTCACAGTATGATTTGACTGATGGGCAAAAACTATTAGAATACCATTCTTGAAAAATTTCCCGTGTAACCCACGCCTTTCTGTTTGATCGCCACACAACTGGTAGACTTGTCTTGTCTGTGCCTCGCATTGCACGGGGTGTTTCTGAATGGTACACTAGTAAAGGTTTCAGTTTGAAATCACCAGTGGCATTACCACCCAGCAGAAGTGTTAGTCGATCTTTCGCAGCTTTGAAACCACTGGCTTGACGTTCTTCCTTAGAAATGAATGTTCGAGATGGCATTTTTTTCCAGTAAAGTGCGGTCTCATCAACATTGAAGATGAGACAAGCAGGAATTTTCTCTCGTCTAACGAAGTCTTGAAACTTGTCTGGAAACTCAGCTGCAGCTTGAATGTCCGCGCTGGCCGCCTCGCCTGTTATGTGGATATTGTGAAGATTAGAACGCTGCTTGAACCGATGGAACCAGCCTCTGCTGGCAGCAAAAGTCGGAGTGGCACTCCCTTCTCCTTCTTTTGTTTTCAGCATCTCATACAAAGATTTTGCTTTTGTGCATATGAGATCTTGACTTAGTGGTGTGTTCTTCTTATTCAAATCTTCGATCCAGACTGACAGTAATTTCTCCATTCTTTCTAAGATAGATGATCTCGAACGAGAAAGTTTTGTTGCACTTATAGGTGTTGAACCTTCGCTGGAGATTTTAATTTTTTCCCGATTTTTATAAATCGTTCTCACAGTCGATTCTGAGAGTCCAAAATCTCTCCCAACAATTGTTGCTTTGCCTCCATTTTCCATTCTTCTTAACACTTTCATCTTCAATTCCAAAGTGACGCTTTTACGCTCTTTTTTCTTTACAGGCGGCATTTTTAACGTAGGGTTAAATTATGTATGTATGTATGTATCTCCAATAAATATTAAAACAAAACTGCCAGCCGACCGAACTAACATTACGGAACAAATGAACACACGAAACGAACGAGGAAATCCCCATAGAACAAAGTCGAAGGACAGGGAATTCCCAATTCTTCAAAGAGAATATTCAGAGAAAGCGGGGATCCCCCCGCGACCATAGAGAAGTTAATGACTACATGAGCGCGAAATTTGAAATTCGCGTTATAGTGAAACCGCGCATAACGGGGTCGCGCTAAGCGGGGTATTACTGTATATATATATATATATATATATATATATATATATATATATATATATATATATATATATATATATATATATATGATCATATAAATCTTTGAGGTGCATCCAACAAGTTTATAGTTAACATTTTTGTCTATTTTATACAAAAAAAAAACAACGGCTTATTTGTACACTTAAACCGTAGAAAATTGCGTGATTACCGAACGTCCTCGAAACATGCCAAGGTTACCTTAAGAGAGTGTTTAGTGACTCAAGTGTGAGAAAATTAGTAAACCATGCAGGCTACATATACTTATTTTCACTGCCGTAATTCAAGCTCACCAATTAGGTTATTAAAGACCGTGATGGCGTATCGTGGTTTGTGAAAAGAGCGCGACGAATTTCGGTGGAAGGACGAATTTTTATTCTTAGATGTACCTTATTTAGGTCGATATGTGTTAAAGGAGGAGAAGTTTGGGTAAACAGTGAGCTCTGGAGGTTATGGCAGGCTACAAGCCTATTGACATCTTTGAGATTGTGTCATTAAAATACACTGGTGAGCAAAAAAATCGACGCAAGGTTTTTAGTTTCATTTAACACGGAATTTAGTGTTCATATATTTTTACGGATTTTAATGATTTTAAAGCCCATTCTATTCTCTTTCTAATGATACCAAATTCCTCATGTTTTTACTGATTAAAATGATTGAAAGGGGAAACAGGGAGAACAAGGATTGAAAATAGGGGTAAGAGAAAGGAAAAATGAAACAAATATCACAACTTGTATTACTCTCCCTAGCCCTTATTACTGCTTGCAGCCGACTTTTCATGGAGCAGGTGAGCATTTTTACCACTGTCTGTAGGATTCTTCCCAACTCTTACGCTATAGCAAACTCTAAGTCCCTCAGCGAACCCTTCTTTTGAGCTCATCCCACATGTACTCTATCGGATTGAGGTAAGGACTCCTCGCAGGCCAGTCTAAAGTGGGTTTTCCCACTTCCTCCAGGTAATACCGCACCAATGCAGCAGCATGTGACCTCTCATTGACGTACATTAGCACGAAGCTATCTCCAAGAAACCCAACGTAAGGAACGACGTGTTCCTGCAGGATCGCCTCGATGTACTGGTGAGCAGTTATTCCACCACAACGAAAACCACTGTTTTCGCATCCAGTAAGATGCCTTCCTACACGATGACAGAACTTCCTCCCTAGGCAACCGTTTCAGTAATACAGCACTGCGCATAGCGCTCCCCAGACTTCCTATACACTCGTCTTCTTCCATCATTGCCATGTAAGCACATTCGGGACTTGTCGGAGAATAAAACGGAGCGTCATCACTTTAAGATCCAGTCGACATGTTCTTCGGAGGTAGGTTAACTTCTTTAAGCTTTCTTCTAACTGCCCCCAATGACTGATATCCCTATCACGAACTTGTCAGAGCTCCTGCTGGACCTCAACGCCGGTCAAGTGACAATTTCTTAGAGTTGTGTTGACAATGAAGCGGACGTCTCGCTCAAAGGTATACCTTTTTCTTCCTGATCCTGGTCTTCGTGTAAAGGCATCAGTCTCTTGGTAACGTCTATAGACTCTGGAGACTGGCTCAGGTGCAGTTGCGTAGCCACTACACGTTGGGCACGCCCTTCTTGTGATAGGACAATGACTTGTGCCGTTTCTTCCGGGGTAGTATCCATTTTCCGATGACGTAGTAGGTATAGCAGAGATGTTGACGGTTCAAGTTCCAATAAAGTAATGATAGAAAAATGAAGTGGCAGGTGTTTTTATAGGGATGAATAGCACGCAACGAGTACGTTACTGAGCGAGCAAAAACGGACAACCGTTTTAATCAGTAAAACTTTGTGGAGATCCAAATGTTTTTGATATTATTGGAAAGAGTAGGAAATTAGCATTCTAATGATACCAAAAATAATACCACTGTTTGAAAATTAAATTCAAACATCGGTGTTAACTGAAGCAAAGTTGAAACGCTATATCTGGCGAGTATTCTAAAAAAAAAATGATGCAATATCTTAAAAATTGAAAAACAGCTAGAATTTTAAGTTACACAATAGGACTTCGTCCCACTGTGCGACAGACCGACGGAAATGATGAACTGTTTTTCGTGACCTAAGAACCCTAAAACGGGAAGAAAAGAAAAAGTGGGAATTTTTCACAAATTTAATCATTTCCTTTAGCAAGGAAAGGAAAAATGAGAAATTTTGTTAAATTGCGCAATATTGGTGAAAATTGGTAATGTCATGAATATTTTTTGGTATAAGCTGTGCAAATATGATTTAAATACAAAGAGAAAGCTTTTACAAAGCTTGAATGTGTTATGCAACTTCCGAAGAATGACTGCGTTAGGTTATTTGTAGACTTCCAAAAATATATTTGTGACATATTTTCTTATGAATCAACCAAATACTTGTCATTAGTATTAACAAAAATAATTATGACTCATCACTCGCTTTTTTATTGGAAAAAAAAGAATTGTTGCGTCCTTCGAAATTTCACATTGGCAGCCGTTTTGATTTATAACGTCCTAAATGAGCGTTTTGTAGTCGCTAATTACTAAAATGCATCCCGGCCAAATAAAATAAAAATATCATTTTAAATTCAGTATAATTATGTAACAAATCACTGAATGTCCAAATTAAAAAAAGGTAACGAAAACAAGACCGAGACAAAAATAGTCCGGGTTTTCAAGTTAAATAAATACAATTAGCAAACCACTATAATAAATATTAATAATATTATATTAATATTCGTAATAATTATTTAATAATAATAATCATGGGAGAAACCAAAAAAGAACACAGGAACCTGCACACCGGTTACATAGACTATAAAAAAGCCTTCGACTCCACAACTGGTTAATCAGAGCCCTAGAAATCTACAAAATCAACCAAAACCTCAGGCAATTTCTCTCGCAAATTATGAAAACATGGAAAACCAAACTGAACGCATCCAAACAGAAAAGCTGTACATCAGACGGGGTATATTTCAGGGAGATTCCCTCAGCGCTCTATGGTTTTACCTCTGTATCATGACTTCAACATCAGACACCAAAAAGTGAACCAACATAAAATAAACCACCTCCTCTATATGGATGATATAAAACTCTGCCACAGAATCACAGCTGAAAAAGCTCCTCAAAATCACAGAAACATTCTCCGTAAATATCAATATAGGATTTGGTATAAGTAATTGTAAAGTGCTCCACATCAACAAAGGCCAATGGAAAGGTTACCATGAAACAGAAATCATCAACAACGAAACCCTCGATAACATGCTCGACAAAGAAACATACAAATTTCTAGGCTTCCAACAAAGCACCTAACTCAACCACACTCACATCAAAACAGAACTCAGAACCGAATTCAAAAACAGACTTACGTAACTTTTACAAACAAAACTCAACTCAAAGAATCTCTTATCAACACGTTCGCTATACCTATACTTACATATTCGTTTGGTATCATTAAATGGTCACACACAGACATAGAAAACATTCACATCCTAATGCGTTCTCAATTCACCAAATACAGGAAATTACACCCCAACACATGCAAAGAAAGACTTACCATCGGAAGGCAGGAGGAAGAGGAATCATAGACATAAGATCTCTACATACAAAACAAATACTAGCACTTAGGAAATTCTTTCACACCAAGCAAACCAACCTCCACCTGTCACCTTATACCTCTCGACTTATACGGGTAGACCACCCAGCCGACACACACAGTCACACCCAATTACAACGGGAAAAGATGAAAACGTGGTCAGAAAAAACACTTCATGGAAAACACAGATACCACATAAAACGAGACCACGTAAATAAAAAACACATCACACACATGATTACAGGATGGGCAACTATTTCCTGAAACAGAAGGCTTCTTACTTACCATATTAACGAGAAACTATCAAAAGCATATCATCAAAGACCCAATTATTACGGAAGCCAGATGCAGGAAATGCCACCAGCAGAAAGAAATGATAGAGCATATAACAAGCGGATGTAAGATAATAACCGGAACGGAATACACAGCCAGGCATGAGCCAGCGGCAAAAGTAGTTCATCAAGAACTAGCCACACCATACAAACTCATAGAAAACATAGATCCCTACTACAAATACACACCAACATCCATACTTGAAAATAAAGATTACAAGCTCTACTGGGACATCAGTATCCATATCGATAAAACAGTCTACGCCAATAGACCCGATATTATATTTCAGTGCAAAAAAGGAAAAGTCACCTATCTAATTGACATAGCTGTCCCCTACAACAGAAATATCTAAAGGAAATACACAGAAAAAATCTCCAAATACACAGACCTTGTAACGTAAATAAAAAGGTTATGGAAACAAGAAAAAGTCATCATTGTCCCCCTCGTCATATCAGCCATAGGCCCTACACCAACAACATTCACACCACACTTAGTACAATTAAGGCTCAACACAAACACAGAAACATGTAACTTTGTCATGTGATTCTATAATACACAATGGTAATAGCTTTTGTGCTGACTTGGCTTGGGCCCGTCAGCCAAACATGGAACCACATTGACCAAATGTGAGAAAGAAGAACCAAAATAATAATAAATATATAAAGAAAATCAATCCTTGATCCTCAAATAGTCTCCTACCTTTCACATCATCAAGGTGGAAGAGGACTTTTGAGCTTAGAGTGTCTGCATAAACAAATTGTAGCAAAGAGTTCCGATTCTCTCCTGGAATTGGTCTGTAACCATAAACAGAAAGGAATAAGAGCCTGTCTGTTTAAAGCTGCAGAAGATACAGCGGAAAAACTTGGCCTGGCATTAAACTTCAGCTAAGTCATCGAACAACAAAATGATGAGGATAAAGTCCTAGATCTAAAACCACCTAAACTTAACGACAGTCCTTAAAACGGCAGAACAACAACAATTTTATAGACGGCATACAGAAAAACCCCAAAATAGAGTGTTTTATAGGAATATCGAATCGGTGCAACTGTCGAAAAGACTAATATATAGTTTTCTACAGACAGCAAGTTGGAGACTGAGAAATTTTTACTAGCTTGTCAGGATGGTGTAATTAATACCGTACTGTATCGCAGTCGATTTACCTAACTCGCCAACATTAAGGGTAGGGTATGCAACAAGGAACCAGAATCTTTGATCAACTTACTTTTAGCGTGTTCTGTTCACGCTATATCATCTTACATTTATCGTCATAATACAGCGTTGCCTGTCCTCTATTACCATCTTAGATATTCGTACGGTATTGATGACGTTCTATATCTTCCGGGAAAGATTGAGCCGGTTGTGGAAAATGGCATGTGCCGCATTTACTAGAATTTCGTCTTTTCGACCACAAGACGTTTTTAATCCAACAAACCAGATACAGTACTTCGCGACAAAACAGCAAAGAAAATTTATGAAATTGAGTTTTCGACACCTGCAGAATATAGCAGACAAAGAGGAGGAAAAACGTTCTAAGTATTGTAGAACATCTACTGTTTTTCATCTGCTTCAATGCAGCTTGTATTTCCTCTTGTGTGATATCTGGGAGTTCTTCAGATCCTACGTTAATAATGTTTATGTTTTCTTGTTGTCTGTCTGACTGGGATGCAATAAGTTGAAATTTGTCATAAATATAGGAACAGCCTAATCCCAGCCGTGTAAATTTGAAAGTTAAATTGTAACTTAAGAGGTAGCTTTAAGAAGTAAAATCCGAAGTGAAAGAAAAATTTCAAGGTCATCGAGTTGGATGTCAAATGAAAGCTTGTAAAACATTAATTTAAAAATATGTATGATTCGCGCAAACTTTTTTTTATATTATTTTTTTTAATTGCCAAAATTGCTCACCCTACCTCTAAGAATACTAATCAAGAAATTCTGAAATATTGTCCATACATATGTAACACGTACGCTGAAAAGTTTTTGGTCTAGTTCTGTCTTGATGAAAGAACACTTTTTCTTGTTCATTTGGGGCCGTTTCTTTGCGATTTCTGCCTTCAAACGCACCAATAACTTTACATAATATTCGCTGTTGATGGTTTTTCCCTTCTCAACATTATCGATGCGCATCCCAAAATACAGAGGCCAAAACCTTCCCAGCCGGTTGTTGTTTCTTTGGTGGCTTCGGGCGGCTTTCACCGGCTGCTGTCCACTCAGCTGACTGCCGATTTAATTCCGGTGTGTAGAGATAGGTCCATGTTTCATCCGTTGTCACATATTGCATAAAAAAATCCTTTTTATTGCGCTTAAATAGGTCCAAACAGCGCTAGGAATCATCAAAACGTTGTTGTTTTTTGTCCACTGTGAGGAAACGCAGTACGCATTTCGAACAGAGCTTTCTCACGCCCAAATATTCATTCAAAATATGACCAACACGTCCATCATCCAAAGCAATTTTGTGGATTTTTTTGAGGTTTCTCGGTGTAACCACTTCATTTGGGCGTCCAGAGCGTTCAGCATCATTTGTGTCTGTATGACCGCGTTTAAATGAGTGAGTTTCCAGTGGCAGCCAATGCTTTGCTTGGACGGTATTTTTTTTCCATCAAAAAAGAGTATTTAATCAACGAAATTCGATTTTTTCCATTGTTTTGAAAATATCAAAAGTAGCGTCACTAAAACTACAGTAATTTGTAAACTAATCTTTGAAATGTCATAAAATTTTGATACGTATCATTTGAAGGTTAGTACTTCCTAAAAATCATATGAATTAGGCGGCATCTATGTGTCAGACCAAAAACTATTCAGGGTACGTGTTAGATTGAACGGAAATTATCACGAGTACATTACCTTTGATAATTTGATATATAAAAACAAAGATCGGAAACAAACTATATTTCATATATGTTTCGTACTTATAGACTAGTCCCCATCCTGTTTAACAAAAAATGTTATTCACTGTATAGATAAACGCATGAACGTACTTGCACATACAAGGATCTATGATAATTATTGTGGGAGATTTTAATATAAATTTTTTGGAATGTATTAATTTGCTATTTGAATATCAGTTGGCTTACACAGATGATAAAATATACTAGTTTTACCAGAGACATAATTTTGATAGGCAAGGGGCTTTGCAAATTTCCTGATGATGTAGAAGTTCACGTTGTAGAAAGTTTTTTTTAACCATCACAAACAAATCTGTGTCCGAATCCTAGATATTGATTCTTGAAAACTCATTTGGGGTGTGTTTCGTGAAGTCACGGATCATTTTATATATCCCTAACAAAAACTTTTATTTTAACAGCAATTACGGTACAGAACACTCATTCCGCAAGTCCGACTTGCACTTAGCCGGCTTTTTTAGACATAAGAGACAGGAAGTTTCTTTAAAAGTTTTCATGAAAATATTAGCCAAAACAGTATTTTCTTTTAAAAAAAAATGCTCTAATATGAAGATAAATAACACGTAGGCTGAAAAGTTTTTGGTCTGATACATAAATGTCGCCCTTTTCAAAAAAATCCAGATGATTTTTAGACAGAACCAACCTTCAGACGATACGCGGCAAAATTTCATGACATTTCCACGATTAGTTTACAAGTTACAGTGGTTTTATGACGCTACTTTGGATATTTTCAAAACAATGGAAAAAAAATCGAATATCGTGTGTTGATTAAATACTGTTTTTTGATAGGAAAAAATACCGTTCAAGCAAAGCAATGGTTTGATAAGTGTTACGGAGACTCTGCCCCTGGAAAATTGCTTATCATTTACTGGGTATGCTGAATTTAAGCGCAGTCGTACAGATACAAATGATGCTGAACGCTCTGGTCGCCCAAATGAGGTGGTTACACCGTAAAACATCAAAAAATCCACAAAATTGTTTTGAATGACCGTAAAGTGAAATTGCGTGAGACAGCTAACACTCTAAAGATATCAAAAGAACGCGTTGGTCATATTTTGCATGAACATTTGAGCATGAGAAAGCTCTGTTCGAAATGGGTACCGCGTTTACTCACAGTGGACCAAAAACAACAACGTGTTGATGATTCTAAGCGCTGTTTTGACCTGTTTAAGCGCAATAAAAATGATTTTTTCATGCGGTATGTGACAATAAATCCACCACTACACACCGGAATCAAATCGGCAGTCAGATGAGAGCCGGTGAAAGCCGCCCAAAGCGATCAAAGACATAACAGTCAGCTGGGAAGGTTTTGGCCTCTGTATTGGGATGTGCATGGAATAATTTTCATCGCTTATGCTGAGAAGAGAAAAACCATCAATAGCGAATATTATATAAAGTTATTGGTGCGTTTGAAGGCAGAAATCTCAAAGAAATGGCCGCAAATGAACAAGAAAAAAGTACTCTCTCATCGAGACAATGTACCGTGTCACAACTAAACGGTTAGGATGGCAAAATTGCACGAATTGAAGTTCGAATTTTTTCCTCATCCACCGTATTCTCCATATTTGGCCCCCAGCGACTATTATCTATTCGAAGACCTCAAAAAAATGCTCGGGGGAAAGAAATTTGGCTCCAATGAAGAAGTTTTCGCCCAAACTGAGGCCTATTTTCAAGGCAAAGACGAATCCTTCTACAAGAAAGATATAGAAATGTTATAAAAGCATTGAACTGATTGTATCGGTCTTGAAGGAGACTAATATTGATCATTAAAGTCGAATTTTGCAAAAAAAAAAAAATGTTTTAATTAGCTAGCCAAAAACTTTTCAGCCTACGTGTTAATATCTGAAATTTTTATAGTTTTCTAGAATAAGCTTCTAATGTAGCCAAAAATAAAAACTCGACTCTGTCTTGGGAAAACAGTCATTAAATAATAAATACAGTAAATGAGGACGTTTGCCCTCATACTAAATAAAAATCTAAGAATAAAAAAGGGACACGAGACCAACCTGATTTGTGCAGTTGATCCACGAAAAAAGAGCTCCCAGGTAAATTTTGACAATATCTAAAGATTAATGGCTTAGGCCCGGTATTTTCAAAAGTTTTATTTCGGCGATTATCTTAATTATTGGTTTACGGACGATGCATTAACATATTTTTACCCATTTTAGGCCTTTATTATAGTTATGGCCAGTTATGTTATCTTTTGGATAAAGCATTTATTGCACTCTAGTGGAAGGGTTAAAAGTTAAATGGGTAGTTTAGAGGATTTTTCGTTAAATTTTTTTAGTAATTAAGATTCGTTAGGCCAAATGGTCTCTACCTAACGGTTAACAGTGAGATTAGAATATGACTCTTACTGGTTAAATTAATTTTTAATGATTAGTCATCAGGAATTATTTATACTGCGACGGAGATTACAAAATCAAAAACAAGATGTAATTAGTTAGGTACAAATTTTAAATCTATGACAGCTAGAAAGGATTTACGTCTTAAACTTTTTTTGGCGTTTTCTACGCTCAAAAAGGTTAACCCTCTTTTAAAGTACTATCCTTAGATATCCGCTTAGCTGCACGGGAGTTGTTTCCACTATCTGTAGCTGAGCTGGAATCCTTCTGTTAAACTGCCCTTCTGCTTGTCGATTACGCTCTTTTGGATATTATTGAAAGCAGCATAATGGTACACTTTCAATGCTTTTTGACTAAAAAAATAAAAATTTTTAGAGCGTTATAGTAAATGGGAGATAAAGACTGCCATGTGACATGAAGGGTTGTCCCAATTATTTAAACAAATATAGCATTTTTTAAATTTTTTCTCTCTTCTCGGCTCCCAATTTTTTCCATTTTTAGTGTTCCGTACGGAACACTTATAAGATCACTTCGGTGTATGTCTGTCTGTCTGTCTGTCTGTCTGGCTGGCTGTCTGTCTGTCTGTCTGTCTGTCTGTCTGTCACACCCGATTTTCTCCGAAACTATTTGACATAGAAAGTTGAAATTTGGTAATAATATAGGAATTGATGGCCTCATCAGAGCCATGTAGTTTTAGGAGTTAAATTTTGACTTAAGGGGTTAGTTTTGGGGGGCGAAATCAAAAGTGAAAAAAAATTTTTTTTACTAGGTCATCGAGTGTTGAGTCAAATGAAAGCTTGTGAAAACATGAGTAAAAAATGTATATATAATGTAATACTTGCGCGCACTTTTTTTTGTATTATTTTTAAAAAATCGCGAAAAATCGCTGTCCCGCGCCTTATCTCGAAAAAGTACTTATCAAAAAATTTTGAAAAAGTTTCGGAATATTCTCCACGGGGTGTAGATTGAACGAAAATTATCACGAGTGCATTACCTTTAATAATTTTTCTGGTATTTAAAAAAAAACAAAAATTTCAAGGTCATCAGATTTCAGTAAAGATTGGAAACAAACTTTGTTGACAACTCATTTGGGGTGTGTTTTGTGAAGTCACTGATCATTTTATACCTCCGTAACAAAATTTTTTATTTCAAAAGCAATCAACGTGCGGAACACTAATTGCGCAAGTTCAACTTGCACTTGACCGGTTATTTATTTTATAAGGCTTTTTTTTATTTTGAAAGCTATTACGAATCAAAAAAATTTAAGCTTGCTTGCTTGCCTCTAAAGGATTAACTATTTTATAAATTGATATAATTTTGTTCATACGATTTCTACGATCATAAGTGGGATAGAAGTCTAATCAGTGAGAAAATTAGAAATTTTCGATACCATTTAAAAATTTTTAATCTCAATTATTTAAACAAATATCGCTTTTTTTTTCTCCCTTTTCAGCTCCCAATTTTTTCCAATTTTTATTCAATTTTTAATTTATAGAGCTAATTTTATTCTTTAAGCTATTACGAATCGATTCACCGAAAAAGATTTAAAAACAAAATTTTTTCATCAAGTCATTGCCATTTGTTTATTTGTATAGCTATAATAAACATACATGTATACACATATATATATATATATATATATATATATATATATATATATATATATATATATATATATATATATATATATATACAGTCAGTCCGAAAAGTCTCCATACACCACCTGCTTTCTATACTAGTTTTCTGTTATGTTTAACTCATTAATTGGAATCATGAGAAAACATGTTTAAATTAATATTTGAAACTTAACCAACGAGGATTAGTATTAAAAACAACACATGGACATGTCCTAAAACATACATCGGACAAACTGGAAGTACATTTAGACAAAGAATTACAGAACACGAAAAAAGTTTCATCCATAGAAAATCTAATTCAACATATGCTAATCATCTTTTAACAGAAAATCACACATTTAACAAGAATTTCAAAATTTTACACACCCAACAAAAAGGTTTAAAACTAAACCTTTAGAGACAATGCAAATAAATCGATTAAGGACTACAGGTACTTTACTCAACGACCAGGTAGATTTAAGCAATTCACCATTATTGAATTTATTCTCCTAACTCCAAACCTGTGTGGATTTTCCAAAACTATCAATGTAATTTAATTAGGTGTAATATTATAATTAAGAAATTATATAAAAACTGTGAATATTAAACCTAACTTGACAGTGTAAAATGTAGATCTGAAGAAGCTGCATCGACAGCGAAACGCGTCATCACAATTTAAATAAACCAGTGGAAATTGACTAAAAACAGTCTTTTATTATATATTTATAATGAATTTCCATCAAGTAGAAGCTACAACAATCCAAAATATTCTTATGTATGTTTAATAGGGACGGTCATAAAAAGTTTAGTAAGGACACAGGGCACAAACGTGAGGTTTCAAATGATATAGACAAAAACAATGGATTCTATGAATCTTCTAAAATGACCAGGCTCTCAAAATTTGAGATTATAAATAAGAAAGCAAGTGTTTGCTTAAAACTTTGTACGGTATATTTTAGGAAGATCGAAAAAGGCCGAAGACACTATTATAACAGATATAAAAAATCCTTGAAGATGTACTATATATCAAATAAACATCAAGAGCATATCGAAACTTCTATTATACAGAGTAAAATCAAAAAAGGAATCGTTCATCTAATATTAATAAAAACACTGATTTAAGTTTGAGCATAAAAAATTTTTCAACTTTTTTTTTCAAAATTTCTTTTAGTGAATCGATTCGTAATAGTTTAAAGAATAAAATGAACCCTATAAATTAAAAATTGAATAAAAAATAAAAAAAATTGAAAGCTGAGACGGGAGAAAAAACAAAAAATGCGATATTTGTTTAGATAATCGAGATAAAAACTCTTGAATGGTAACAAAAGTTTCTAATTTTCTCACTGATTCGACTTCTATACCATTTATGATCGTAAAAATAATACGAACAATTTATAAAATAGTTAACCCTTTGGAGGTGAAACAAACATAAATGAAAATCCTGCGGTCAGTTACTGGCTTGCTTTTAAATCTTTATTTTTCGTTTTATCGTACAGGGGAACAGGTACTATTTTAATTCACGTGAAATTTTCTTTTAGAAAGGCTTGCACTCGGTCCATATATGTCACCATTTTATTCCATCTAAATTTTCTTCAAGACAATCGCGCATATAGGTTGCCGTTGTTGAATTTCAAAGTTTATTCTAAATGTCAAATACTCGAAGATGTAATCCGCATTTACTCCACCATTTACCACAAAAAACTCATTACATATTACTATGATTACAGTCATTAATAAAAGACGATAATTTTGGCAAAAAAACCCATGTTAACCAGATGATTTATGATGTATCTAAATAATCCAATCTTTCTAATTCTTGTAATAATATTTAAATGAGTTCCCACACACGCTCGATATGTTATACATGCGTCAGTGCCAACCGGTTCAACTTATCTTTAATGGTACAAATCGATTATCTTTTATCTCCGTTGGACAGTTAATAAAAACTTAAAACCATTATTGATATAATACTAGTTTTAAAAAATCAATGCAAGTAGCTAAAGATCATCTTCCAGGACACCTATTCCCTAATTTAGAAGAAGTCAATATTCATGTCCAAGAATTTAATAATCACATCAAGTTTATTTTCCTCGACTAATAAATATGCATATTCTTAATTACAGTAGCAGTTTAAGTAATACCTTTGGTCTACGGTTCAGTCGTTCTAACTTAGTTCTAATCTCGTTATCTGGAATTTAATTAAATTATTATTATTATATAGCTCGAAGGGCCTTGGCTTGGTTGCATACTTGTCTCCACTTCTTTTTATCTCCTGTTAGCTTTTCTCAGTGCGGGATTTCCATCAGATCTTGCTTTACTGCCTGAATCCGTGTAGTTCGAGGTCTACCCTTGCCTCTTCTTCCAATCACTCTTCTTATTAGGACTTGCTTTGCCTGTCTTTCTTCCTTCATCCTTGCCACGTGTCCCAACCATCTTAATCGCTGGCTTCTTATGATTTGGCTTATAAGGGGTTTCGTATATAGGCATTTTAATTCATAGTTTGTTCTTCTTCTCCACAGTCCCTCTTCTTTCCTTCCTCCGTAGATTCTTCTCAAAGCTTTCCTTTCCCATATCTCCAACATCTCTTTTTCTCTTGCATTCAGTTTCCACGTTTCGCATCCATCTGTCACCGTGTGTCTGACAACTGTCGCACATATTCTTTCTTTTGCTTTTCTTGAGACATTCTCTGATTTCAATATTGTATTCATTGCTCCCAAACATCTCTGTCCTTTCGCTATTCTTTCTTGTATCTCCGTCCTTTCTTGTCCACTCTCTGTTATTGTTACTCCCAGATAATTAAATTTGTTTACTTTTTCAAACATATATTTTTTCCCTAAGTTGTTTATTATATCTAAACTTTTGTTGTATTTATTATCCTTTTTCTTTGTAATTTCCATGTATTTTCTTTTTTTCTCATTTATCTTTAGTCCTCTCATCCTTCCCCTTTCTTCTATCCTACTTATGGCTTTTTTAAGGTTTTCTTTTATTCTTAAAATCACTGCTACATTATCCGCATAGGCCAAGCATTTGCAGGTTTGTTGGTATATCGTTACATTTATTTTTATTCCTGACTCCTGGATTATCTTTTCTAGTACCAAATTAAATAAACATGTCGACAATGGATCCCCCTGTCTTAATCCTCTCTTCAGTTTAACCTTGTCTGATACTTTGCCCTCAACCAACACTCTATTTTCTGTGTCATTCAGGGTCATTCTTACTATACGAATCAATTTACTTGGAATTTTTAGTTCTTCCATTATCTCGTAGAGTTCTTCTCTATTTACAGAGTCATATGCTTGTCTGAAATCCACAAAGACCAAGTGTAGTGCCAAATTTTGTTCTAAACTATTATCTTGGATTTGCTTAATCGAAAATATCTGGTCCGCAACCGATCTATTTTTCCTCAATCCACACTGGTACTCTCCCAGAATAGACTCGGCTTTCTCTTCTAGTCTTGTTTTGATGGTCACCGCTACTATCTTGTACACGACATCCAATAAGGCTATTGGTCTATATTTTTTGTCTATTGGACAAATGAGCGACTCTCTCCAGCTCACTGGCATTTTTTTTGTTTCCCACATTTCTTGCACCAACCGGCATACTTCATTTTCCAAATCTACTCCTCCAGCATTTATCATTTCTGCTGTTATACCATTTCCACCCGGGGCCTTATAATTTTTTTGGGTTCTGAGTATTTCTTTTATTTCTTCTTTGCAGGGTTTGTTTGTCCCCTCCTACCCTTCAGTTAATTTTGCTTCATATTTCTCATTCAACGCATCATTTTCATATCCATTTAATGTTTCTTTAAAGTATTCCGCCCATCTATTCAGTCTTTCTGCCAAGCTTACTTCTAAACTTCCATCTTTTTTCCTACATATTAGCATTTTGTCTCTTTTTGTTTCCTTTGTTTTCCTCACCTCTCTATAGAATTCTCTGGCTTGTTTCCTTTTGTGACTGTCCTCCATTTCTTACAATTTTCTGTCCATATCTATCCTTTTCTCTCATTGTTTGTTTTGCTATTCCGCGGCATCTTTTGTACTCTTCATCATTTCTTTTTGTTTGTACTCTGGATCCCTTTTGGTTGCTTTCACTAGAAGGTGTACAATGTTTTAGTTTTGCTGTTCAAATTATGTGGTCACTGTTTGCATCTGCCCCTCTGTAACTTCTCGCATTAATCACTAATCTGATATGTTTAGCCTCAATTATTATACGGTCAATTTCATTTTTCGTCTTTTTGTCTAGGGATATCCACGTTGATTTATGGATATTTTTCTGCTCAAAATATGTGGTCATTATTCTCTCTGTCGCATACTCTATCAACATCTTCCTATTTCCGTTGCTTTACTTGTGCTTACTATGTGTACCTATTGTTGGTCTGTATATTGAATCCCTTTCTATCTTCGCAACGAGGTCGCCTATTATTATTTTTATATCATATTTCGAGGTTCTGTTGTACCACCTGTCCATTTCCTCATAGAACTTCTCCTTTTCTTCCATATCTTTCTCTTCAGTTGAAGCTTGAATATTTAACAGGCTAATCTTCCGGTACTTGTCTTGTATTCTCAGCATACATATTCTGTCTGAAATAGCTTTTTAATCTATTATATTTTCGTTCGTTTTCTTACTGACAAGAAAACCTGTTCCTAACCTTTTTTGCTCGGTCCCACTCGTGTAGAATACGTAATTGTCTACTTGTGTTATATTACTTCCCTGCTGCCTTGTTTCTTGTAACGCCATAATATCTAACTGGTATTTTTCCATTATCCGGATGACATTAAAGATCACCCCTTGTTCGTATGTTGTCCTCACATTCCATGTCGCCAAGTATATGTATCCTTTCCTGTCCCTACTTTTGCCGTTATCTTGATATCCGCCTGCTCCATTTTCCAACTCGGACCCATTTCAGGGTCGTTATCTCCATTTTTCCATTCTGTGCTTATTAGTTTTTTTTCTTTTCTCTTCCTGTTCGTGTTACTTTTTTGACTTGTTCCCAGTGTGAGGTCCTTTCCGGCGATCTTTCATTTATAGTTCTTTTCATTGTTCTTTCCTCTTCTACGTCCAGGTTCTTGTAGTTTAATTTGCATTCTCCATCTTCCAAGTCCTGTGCTCTATACACTTTACCATTAATTATTAATTTATTTTATCTTAACTGTGCGCTCAGTCCTTGTCGTCTTGCTCTCTTTAGGTGTGAGATTAACCATTTTCTCTCACTCTGAACCTCTTTAGTGACGTCTTCATCGATAAATATCTCTGTTCCCTTCAAATTCTTGGCCTTGCTGAGGATCTCCCTCCGTTTTGCTGCGTCATTAGTTTTACCAGTATTGGTATACACCTGTCAATAGCATGTTTAATAACACATAAAATAAACTTAAAAAACTTTTCAATCTAAAAATATCATCGCCTCTCTGCTTATCAATACCTATTCTATTTGCAGGTTTCAAAATAAGTAACAAACAACATTTTTCTTCTTAACAATTACAAATTTCATAATAAAAAATGCCTTAAAAACATTGGATATACGTTAGAACTTCAATGTTACAAACAAAGCATAAAACTATCACTAGTTTTGTTTAACTAAGAAAACTTTTAAAAAACTAATTTTCACTAATCTTCGGCAAGAATAATGAAACACTTGGGACTGTTTTTGAATTATCAACTTGCAAGATTTCACGAAAAAATATTTATACAGTGAAGTCCGTTTATAACGAACTCCAAAAAATCACTAAAAATGATTCGCTATACCCGAAGTTCGTTACAAACAGTAAACAAAATCTAATATCATTTTTCACTACTTTTTTATTTAGATTAGGCGTTGATGCTTAGAAAAATGGATAATAATAATTATTAAATTAAAAGAAAACGTTCAAAGGAAAATAAAACAAGTCACACTAAAGTTATTATTATGTATGTTGATACATATACGAATATAAACAAAAACATTAAAATACGTAGTTTATACAATAAAATCAATAATTTCGTTTGTACAATTTTACTTGAAAAAGAAATGGTGTTTATATAATTGTCAAGGTCACAAAAACTACTACATATATGTTCAGAAACTTCACGAGATTTCAAAAAATTGCGAGTTTCCGTCATTTCTGAAATGGATGGAACATAAATATTAGCTCCTTCTCCAAGCTCATCTTCGTCATCATTACTGCTTAAAATCTTTCCAGAAGTCACTGATGTCACAATTTGATCATCAGTTAATATTTCTCTCGTCATTAGTTCATTATCAGCATATGCATATTCTTCAAAATTAAAGTGATTAAATATCTTGTTAATCTCGATTTCAACTGTACTTTATTGAATGTCAGCATCATAAACAAATTCTAGACAATCAGTAGAATCTTCTCGATGTTTTTCAATCCACTGAGTCAACGGTAGCTCATCATCTGAGTCATATCTACATTCCTTCCTTAAAAATCCGCCATGCTTAAAACAGTTTACGATTGTTTCTCTACTGACTCTTTGCCAAGCCATATGGATAAAGTTTATAGCGTCCAAGAGAGTTACAGAAAAAATGTTACCTTTACCGATCGTCTCTAAAATTTTCATAAGTAAAATCTTTCTATAATGACCTTTTAAAGAATGTATCACACCTTGATCTGGCCGGAGCTTTGCACTTATGTTTAGAGGCATAAAAACCAATTTTATTTGCTGTAGATCAACTTCAGGGTGACAGCTGTCAATCAAAAATTTATTTTTTGTGTTTGTGAATTTTAATTCTTAGTCCCATTCCATCAGTTCGGTTTTAAAAATTTCTGATGTCATCCAGACTTTACTGTTTGATTTGTACTTTACCGGTAAATGTTTGTTTTTTAAAACACCTGGGATTGGCGGACTTTCCTATCACAAACAATTTTCTTTTCTCTGTTCCAGGCATATTTACCAATATTACCAACACAGTAATCCTTACTTTTGATAATTTTCCAGCAGCACAATTCTCTCCGACAAACTTTAATGTCTTATCAGGCGTCATCTTTTAAAACAAACCCGTTTCATCCGCATTAAAAATGTCCACATATTCATAACTTTCTCGAATTTCCGGCCATACGTTGGCCAACCACTGATCAATATCCATATCCACTTCTGCACTTTCTCCTACTAGCTTACCCCCACTAATGTTATGTTGCTTTTTAAATCGTTCAATCCAACTTCTAGAACAGTTTAAATCGGTGTTCCCTATTTTCCTTCCCAATTTACTAGCTTTCTCTTTTAGTACAGCCGGTAATAGGAACATGTTCATGTCGGTTTTGGCTAAACCATTTAAGGAGCCCTTTATCGACTTGGTCATGTGTAGATTTTGTTACTTTTTTACATCTAAAGTTTCTTTTATCATAGATTGATAAGATTTATTGCCTCTTCCATATGGTAGAAACCGTAGATTTAGTTAAGTTCAACTGTTCGCAAACATCACTTTGTTTAACTCCATTTTCTATTTTCCTTATAATATCGTGTTTGTCTTTTAAAGTAAACGCTTTACGTTTTTTTATACTCATTTTAAAATAAAAGCTTAAACATTCACTTTGCTACGTTGATCAAATATGCATTAGAACCGCATAACACAAGTGAATTGAAAATAATACTGCTCTAACTAGCGACGCGCTGGAAACAAGTAGAATAGGGGTTTCCAGCGAGTTTTGGTAAATTTCCTAGATCAAGTCGCGCAACATTGAGCACAGGAAGTGGCAAGTTCGTTATAAACGGACACAAAACATCCAAATTTGAAGAGTTGATTGATTGGTCCGTTACTTTGTGGCAGTACATTTTAACAATAAAACTATTTAATTACTTTGTTAACTGTCACTAAATATATTTGTAAAGATTTTACAATTGCGTTATCGCGATTTCGTAGTACAACTACATTTGCGCGTTTGACAATGTAGTTGTACTACGAAATCGCGATAACGCAATTGTAAAATCTTTACAAATATATTTAGTGACAGTTAACAAAATAATTAAATAGTTTTATCCAAATTTGGTTCGCTTTATCCGGAAGTTCGTTATAACCGGGTGCGTTATAATCGATAAAAATTTGCATTGGTCTTATGGGAGTTTTTCTTGCATTATAAAATAATTGGAAATTCGCTATAGACGGGTTCGTTATAAGCAGACTTCACTGTCTTTGCAGCAGGTTTCAAAATGTAAACAAAAGGTATTGACATTTCATCGTCTTTCTTCATCTCACTTCTAAAACTTCCTCTCTCTCATTTAGACATTCCAGTGATAATCTTAGTTGTGCCAATGGTGGCGCATTACTTTTTAAAATTATATAATCCAAAGATTAGGAAAATGTTCGAGTATGTTTAAATTTGTTAAAAGTAACCCACTAATTTCAGTATATTAAACTATTATCTGTTTAAGTTAAAAATTTTTGAATACTTATATTTTTAATTTGAAATCATATTTTTTTAATACCTTCCTGTATTTTATTTCCTGCGGTATTTTTCCCCGCACAAAAGAAGTAGGATTTTTAACTAGAATGTCGGACATGTCCGGTATGGAATTAAATACCATTTTTATGGTTTTTCAGGCGTAAAAGCGCTTCGAATAACTTTTAATTAATTAAATGCTTTGGTGGTCATCGTATTTAAAATTTTTATCTCGAGGAAATTACCTTTTAGTGTAAATACGTAGACAAAAAAAAAACATTTCTATAAAAATTGTTCGATAAAAAGGGGCTATAAAAACCGTATAAATTACAAAGTTGCTTACAATTTCTCAAGCCGCTGAAAAATAGTTTTCTTCTGTCGCAGACGTGGCAGTAATTCTGAGGATTTTTAGCGTGTAAAAACTAAAATCGTTCAAGTTGCTTAAAAGGATCAAGACCATTCGATTTTTAACCACCGACCACTCTTTTTTTTTTTGAAAATCCATGCTGTCACTGTCTTAACGCCGTCCTTTACTACCTTGAAGTGGCAACCTTTTAGTATCATAATCTGGAGGAATAGACCGGCGTCAGGGGGTGCCAAGTCAGAAGAATAAGGGGGGTGGAGGTTGATAATCATGGAATTCTTCCCCAAAAACTGTTGCGTACAGAACAAACCGTGCATCGTAGTATAGAAGGAAATTCGTTCCACTGCAAAGTTTCAGTCGCTTCCTAACCAATAGAAAGGTTAATGGAGAAGCTCTGAATTATTCGACGATGATTTTCACGAATGACTTGTTGAACTTTGGCGATGATTTCACGCGTGGTTGCAGTCGAAAATCTTTCCTAACGCTCGTCGTTTTCCACCGAACTTTGGACAGCCTTATCCCCCAATGCTTTTCAAATCATTTCATATGTTTCAGTAGCTTTTTTCACGTGTTTAAAAAGAAAATTTCACACATATACGCTGTTCTCCTTTCGTTAATCCTTTTCACAAGCGTTCATACAGGACAAACTGAACGAGCTAGCAAGTTTAAACTTGTCACCTGGCGTTGTTAAGGACTACCGCGTGAGTCGATCCTTTTTCTAGTTCTAGTTTTTCTAGTTATAGCGTTAGTCCGGGAACTTTTGAATCTCATTACGTACATATAGGTCAGTTTTTTCAGCACACAGCTTTGGACGCAAAGCCTACTTTCTTAAGTTTTCTTTTAATTGCACATTAAAATCACACCTTGGTTGTTTTAAGACTCTATTAAGTTGTGGATTTCTCTGGTTCATTTAGTCGTCAGAATTTATAAAGTTCAACTGTTACTGATAGCCCAGCCAGAAGTTGTTACTGATAATCTTTAACACGGCATCATTTTTAGCATTTTCTACTTTCTGTGAGCTGTTTTTATTTTTAACCAAAGGCAATGGTGGCTAATTTTAGTTCCTTCTTTATCTGGTTAGTTTAAAAAAGAATGCTGAGTCGGAACAGATAAGTTTCCCAATTTTTTACGTCAGTTTCGAACATAATTTGCAGTTGTAAAAATGATCTGAGGCTCATGAAAATTTACACAGAAAAACTGACCGGAAAAAATTAAAAATTTTCGCGTGTTTGTTTTTAAAATTGATTTTATACACTCGCATTTATTTACACTATTTTTAACGCAGTATAAAATAAGGTCTTACATTTTTCCCGTAAATAGTGGCTATATGATTATCTTCTAAGAAGTATTCGTTTTTTCAGTTTTAAACTGAATTTTGCCTTGTTACCAACCTACCTTAACGATAGCTGTTTTTTTTTGTTTTTAATCTGTTCTTATAAAAGGTATGGTAATGTAAGTTTAACCATAACATTCTTTATGTAAAATCTTTATAAATAGGCGAAACATAAAAATCATTTCAAACTCCATTTAAAAAATTATTGTATTAGAGATGATATTGTACTATTTTTTAATTAAAACCTATTTTAAAATATATGATATTGATTTCATCCTCGTCAAGGCGTAAGACTAAAAGTATGGTTTAAAAACTAAGTAAAAGTTGTGAATTTAGTAAATCGATATATATATATATATATATATATATATATATATATATATATATATATATATATATATATAGGGTGTTATGTAATTCACTTACTTTTTTTCAAATTCGAAAATTTAAAAAAATGGCAAAAAGTGCATTTTACTAAATCATTTACAAAATCAACCCGCAAATGAAATTCTGTGTTTGCCAACCATACGATTTTCTCCAACAGTTATAAATTTGCAAATTTAAAATAAACAAATTAAAAAAAAATAGATAATACGTCCCAAATCTAGTAAAAAAATACTTAACTATAATTAAGAAAAATTTTTACCTATCATTGCTCCGTGGAAACTAATTTGGACTTTAATGTTAACAGCTGGGCAAAATAAATATAGAATTTCAAATAGGTTTTCCTCTTAAGTTTTTCAAGATTAATACGAAATGTTAAACGATTTTCTTGTAAAAAATGTAAGATTTTTTTAGTGTTAGAGTGAAAAACGTATGTGTTTATTATTTTTATGTACCTTAAATATGCAATTGATCTCCATATAAAATATTCTAAAATGTGCATGATCTTTATAACGAAACCAAGTATATCTATACGAACTATCACACTTGCTACTATATTCTACACTTTCTACAAATTTCTTAATTAACAGCACTATATTAGTCCATCTGTCTTTAAAGAAACCGGATACCAACATAAATCCTCCGCGTCGAATTCCGATAACAAAGGACCTACAAATCCTTTGTCAATTTTAGAATAATAAAATAAGAAAAATATTTTTTCCTAATAAGTTTATTTATTATTTTTCTAATAAATTTATTGATTATAGAGATTCGTCATTTAAGGTTAATTTTCTGCCATCTACAAGGAGGCGCATGTTCCAATATATGCGGCGCATGTTCCAATATATGCAGTGAATTCTATAATACCCCGTATATAACAGAGTTGAAATCAGAATTTTGATTAAGGAAAAATTTCTCAGTCCTTAAAACAAGGAATTTATCTTGATCAAAAAGAACTTTTTTGTTTCGTTATCTCCAAAGTAAACATTTTTTTAAAAAATTTTACAGATTAACAGATTTACGCTATAGAACGTAAAGAATAAATTAAGTAACTTACGAGGTGTGGTCGTTTTACCGTGAAAGCCAATAATAAGTACCAACCGAAAACTCTCCATTATATCAAGATGGCCGTCCATAATTCTTAGTCTTAGAAGATAACATCAGAACCACGTGAAGCCATTTAAATCTGATTAGAAATAGATAGTGGTGTCATTTCTTTGACTTACTGAACCGTAACCATGAAAAAGATTTTAAGAAAATTAAGAATTAAGAGCCGCGACTGTTTAATTTTAACCAGTAAGAAAAAGATCGAAGTATTACATATTATGTATAAAATTTTCATGATATTTTGTCTATTAGTTTGCCAGTTACATCTATTTGAGTGACGATGGAACAGAAGGGAACAGAAGGATTTTCGGGTGTTAATGAAATATTGCTTTTTGATGTCTAAAAATACAGCCACCAGAATCCAAAAATGGCTTGAAAAGTGTTATAGCACACATCTACTCCGTAAAAACCAACTATATATTAACTTAAATGCGGTCGTACAAGCACCGATGATATACCACGTTCCGGATGTCCAAATAAGACAATCACTCCAAAAAACACAAAAAAATCACATTTTTTTTTTTTATGGGACTAGCTCACGTGCTGCAGGGAAGCCCCTAAAGCGCTCTAGGAGCGGCACGAGTGCGTTGTTCTGAATGACCCTGAATTCTGTTCAGAGAAGAGCTGTTCGTCTGATTGGAGACCCGGAACTGACCGGAGGCCTTGATTCGCTGGAACATCGAAGAACGGTTGGTGACATGAGCCTGTTCTACAACTATTTTCATGGAAAGTGTTCGAAGGATGTAGCCCGCTTAATTCCTCCCAAAGCGGTACATGTTAGAAATACACGTCACGCTGGTGCTTCACATCCGTATGAGGTTCAGCTTGTTACTCCGCGTACAACGCTTTTCAAGCAGTCTTTTATATGGAGAACATCATCCCTTTGGAATAATTTGCCCAGTGCTGTGTTTCCCACCGAGTACAATTTACAGCGATCCAAGAACAACGTGAATCGCTTTTTCCGTACACATGCCGCTCCTGGAGCGCTTTAGGGACTTCCCTGCAGCACATGTGCTAGACCCATAAAAAAAAATAAAGAGTTTTTGAAATATTCAAATTCCTTCTTTCAAGAAAAATCCTATCCTGTAGAATAAAAGTGAATTTTGCTGATTGAAAGGAAGAAAAAAAAACGGTTTTTTTTTTAGAAACATTTTTTTATCAAGTTCTTATATTAAAACAGATATAACACGTAGGCTGAACAGTTTTTGGTCTAACACATAGGTATCGTCCTTTTCAAAAAATCCATATGATTTTTAGAAAGGACCAACCTTCAAACAATACGTGTCAAAAATTTCATGACATTTCGATGACTAGTTTACAAGTTACAGTGATTTTAGTGACGCTACTTTTGATATTTTCAAAACAATGGAAAAAATGGAATTTCGTGTGTTGATTAAACACTGTTTTTGATGGAAAAAAATACCGTTAAAGAAAAGCAATTTGTTGCTCATATTTTGCATGAACATTTGAGTATGTGAAAGCCCTGTTCGAAATGGGTACCGCGTTTGCTCACAGTGGACCAAAAACAACAACGTGTTGAGCGCTGTTTGGAGCCGTTTAAGCGCAATAAAAAGAATCTTTTCATACGATATGTGACAATGGATGACACATGGATCCACCACTATACACTGGAATTAAGTCGGCAGTCAGCTGAGTAGACAGCAGCCGGTGAAAGCCGCCTGAAGCGACCAAAGACACAACAGTCGGCTGGGAAGTTTTTGACCTGTGTATTTTGGTATGCACATCAAATAATTTTCATCGACTATGCTAAGAACAGAAATACCATCAATAGCGAATATTACGTAAAGTTATTGGTGTATCTGAAGGCAGAAATCGCAAAGAAACGGCACCAAATGAAGAAAAAAGTGCTCTTTCACCGTGTTACAAGACTATGGTTACGAATGCAAAATTGCATGAATTGAAGTTCGAATTGCTTCCTCATTGGCCGTATTCTCCAGATTTGGTCCCCAGGGACTATTATCTATTCGCAGACCTCAAAAAAAATGCTCGCGGGAAAAAGATTTGGTTCCAATAAAGAAGTTATTGACGAAACGGTGGCCTATTTTGAAGGCAAAGACAAATCCTTCTACAAGAAAGGTATAGAAATGTTAGAAAAACATTGGACTGATTGTATCGCTCTTGAAGGAGACACTGATGAATAAAGTCGAATTTGGCAAAAAAATGTATAAGTGGAATAACATAAACCAGTACTTAACAATAATAAAACACACAAACTGTTTTACGAATAAAATACATCTCTAATATGAAAACACGATTATCATAATCTTTATATAATATATTGCAAAATAGAAATAAAGAATTATGAATAAATTGCCTTATAGGATCTTTGGGCAATCTTAGAAACCAACTCCTTTGGAGATATCACATGTATTTTTAGAAGCACTAACCGCACAACAGGAACTTCCTCTTGACATCTTTTTAGTGTTCCGTACGGAACACTTATAAGATCACTTCGATGTCCGTCCGTCCGTCTGTCTGTCTGTCACACCCGATTTTCTTCAAAACTATTTGACATAGAAAGTTGAAATTTGGCACTAATATAGGAATTGATGGCGCCTCATTAGAACGGGGTAGTTTGGAAATTTGAATTTTTTTTATCAGGTCATCGAGTGGGATGTCAAATGAGAGCTTGCAAAAGACGAGTTCAAAAATATATATATGTGACACTTCTACACAATTCTCTTTGTATTATTTTTAAAAAAGTGCGAAAAATCGCTATCCCCCATTTTATCTCGAAAAGTACTGATCAAAAAAATTTTGAAAAAATCTGGAATATTCTTTACAGGGTGTAGATTGAACGAAAATTATCACGAGTGCATAAACTTTAATAATTTATTTGGTATATAGAAAAAAACAAAAATTTCAAGGTCATCAGTTTTCAGTAAAAATCGGAAACAAACTTTGTTGAAAACTCATTTGGGGTGTGTTTTGTGAAGTCATTCATCATTTTATAACTCCGAAACAAAAAATTTTATTTTAGAAGCAATCAACGTACGGAACACTAATTGCGCAAGTTTAATTTGCTCTTCACCCATTATTTATAATTATTTTCAATTATAACGTCAAATGAGTCATTACATTACAATAATGAATATCGGAACACGTTATAAAATAAAGGATTCTCCTTGAAATCTAGATGTAAACACAACGCGCGACCGCCTGGCCTTGGTATGATAGGGGACGCATGCGTAATAAAAAACAGGACCTAAAAATTTTCTTGAGCGTCGCTACTGTGTTTCATGTTTACTGTGGTGGGGAATATTTATATGAATATTTGAAAATGAAAAAAGTAAATACTTTGCGATTGATCAAAAATAGCAACGTGTCGAAGATTCAGAACTCTGTGTGGCACTGTTTCGACGTAATCCAAAGGAGTTTTTGCGTCGATTAGTAATAATAGATGAAACTTGAATCCACCGCTAGACGCCTGAATCCAACGGCATTTTTCACCCCATGAGTAATAAAATTTCAGATTTCATTCTCCACTAACAAACTGTGTTGCGGGTATTTATGCCGGCTAGTGGTTTTGAAGCGCGCATTAATATATCCCGTTGATTAGAGAAAACGAAAAACTGTTTTAAAGAGTTTCTTCAGATGTTTTCGCAGTTCAGGTTTTAAGGGAGTGTCGCTACAATTAATTAAGAAATTTAGTCTTGATATTCAATGATCCACCCTATAAACTTCGAACTCAACGGTATTTAGGTATACTAAAAACGCTTTGACTATAAAGGTTATCCGAGGACGTATAAAATTGGTTAATGATTTTAAAGAAAATTACCAGTCAAGAGCTGTACTTGCTTGTTTTTAATGAAAGAGAAGGTCAAAGTCAAGAGATTTGTAAGAGGTATGTATGTCGTGTGTATATGTTGTGGCTCGACAGATGGTTACAAAATTTACCATAAAATTTACACATTAAGTTTTTATTTGCAAATAGTAGTTTAATATTTTAAAGATAACACAGGAGTACAATTTATTTTTACTCAAAAAAACAAGGTGTCCTATCCATATTTTGGGTCGCTGAAAACGAGTCCGGTTTCCGTTTCGATCCAACACATCTAGTTTTTGCCTAAATCAAAGAAATATAATCATCAAAATAAATATCAAGATTCAAACCTAAGATAACTTAGTTGATAAAAAATATGCCAGCCTAGAGCTTCTAAAGCTTTAAATTCCGTATATAAACTGGCCTAACTTCTAACAAAATCAACAAAACTTAACCTAACTTAACCTAATCACAGGTCCACAATTTTTTTTTTGTTAAGGTAGTTCATTCGTAAATCTACTTTTCTTAAGAATTTGATGAAATTGAAATAAGATGTTAATGTAAATGATTTTCATTTAATTAAAAAAAAATTTGACCGATTGTAAAACAAGTTATTCATAATTGTAGTGCACATAATTAACATGCAATAGGCCAATGAAGTATAAAACGGTATAATTTCGTGTATATCTTAAGAACCAGTCTTACGAGTTTTTTTAAAAACTAATATTTAGTAAAAAAAAGAATTAGAAAAATTTTGAAATAAAAAATAATTTTTTTTTATCGATTTGTTAAAAATATTTAAAGTTGATATTTTTTTAAAAGAATAACCGCGTAGTGAGGGAATGTTGTCACAATTTGACAACACTGTATATCGTCATACTTTACGCGCTAACATTCAAACAGCATTTAAAATGATTAACTTTTAAAACAGAAATTCATTTGTAGGTTAAATAATTTATTGAATAAACACAATGTATTTATCAGCTTTATCTTTAATAATCAAATAAAAATATTAAATGTATTAATTAAAAATTTGAATTTGAGTCACATTTAAACAAAAATATGTTTCTAGGTTCAATAATTTTTCGATAACATTTTAAATTAATATTATGTTTATTTTTCAACACTGCTACATATCAATTGATAACATATATATTAAAAAAACGGTTTTATGAATTTTCTCGATAAAACTAAATAAATAATTAACGATACTAATAATAAATGAAGTATTATAAACTATTTGTAAAGTAACTTTACTTAATACTCACGTATCTTTGGTTACACGTTGTCTTTTCGACTAGTTAATAATTGCACCATTCCTGTAGAACCTCAATTTGTCATAAGAACTTTTTAGATCCTCCAGTAGATGCAATTTAATCTTTTAATCATAAGATCTGAAATAACACTTTTTAAAGGCATTAAAGATGACAATATTAGCTTTTTCATGACGCCCTCTTTATACGATACGTAATTTGTAATTACGACCTGAACGTTTCTCATGAGTTATCTTTTCTAGTGAAAGGACTTTTTTATACAGGCAACACTTTAAATTTTTTCCTAACTCATCTAACTCGATCCGTTGACCACTACGTAGGTTAGGCTCTTCAGTTTTTAATTTTTTAGCGTCATTCGTTCCCAAAATACTTTTTTTGCGTTAACTGATGACTTTTTCCTTTGCAAATTTGCCTTTATGTCGCGATCAATTATGATCAAAAAGCATTTAATTATATTTTTTTTTATTTTAAAACAGAAGTAATATAGTCTAAAGAGTAAACATACACAAAGTATAATAAATATAACCTATAAAAACGTTACTTCTATAGAGCTTTCGGTATACGCATTGGCAGCGTTGCCACATTTATTTTCATTAAAAGTGTGATTGTATTAGTGTGTGTCTGCATATGAAAGTTTTCATCTATTGAATACAGTCTCCAGTATTTTAAACTTTTTGTATTTACTGTCGGATTAAACTTTTAGCTCCGATTGTCACGAGTGAACTACCTTAAATACATGAGAATTAATATGCTATAAATCGTATTCTTTATATTTAATTTCAATCGCTAAAAACATGCCGTTGTTCGTTTTGCTCGATCACTTCAGGATGTCGGATGTAATCCTAACCTCAAAATATGAAAACGACCCTTTTTGAATATGTTACAGATTTAATAAAATGATAACGATGCGTTAAGGAATAAAGTGGAGTACGTGATCGAATTGAGCTATACACCTACCATAACGTAAAGCATAGTTTCGGAGTTCTTGGTGTAAAATTCTTCCTTTAGGTTATGTTAGATTTGAAGTTCTTCCTTCTGAAATCCTGCAGAGATGGAACAAACAACGGCATGCATTTAGCGACCTAAATTAAATATACAGAATACAGATTCATAGCAAATTACTTCTCATGTAGTTAACAAAAAAAAATTATGGGCCTGTGTTAGGTTTAGGTTAGGTTTTGTTCGTTTTGTTAAAAGTTAGGTCAGTTTATATGCGGGATTGAATTTGTAAACTCTAGGCTTGCATATTTTTTATCAATTAAGTTATCTTCGGTTTGAATCTTGATATTTACTTATATAGTTTTGAGATTATATTTTATATTTGGTTTACGCTAATACGCAACAATAACTTTATATAATATTCGCTATTGGTGGTTTTTTCCCCTTCTCAACATAGTCGATGAAAATTATTCCATGCGCATCTCAAAATACGGAGGCCAAAACCTTCCCAGCCGACTGTAGTGTCTTTGGTCGCTTGGGGCGGCTTTCACCGGCTGCTGTCCACTCAGCTGACTGCCAATTTGAGTCCGGTGTGTAGTGGTAGATCCATGTTTCATTTATTGTCACATATCGCATGAAAAAATCCTTTTTATTGAGTTTAAACAGGTCCAAACAGCGCTCAGAATCATCAACACGTTGTTGTTTTTGGTCCACTGTGAGAAAACGCGGTACCCATTTCGAACAGAGTTTTCTCATGCTCAAATGTTCATGCAAAATATGACCAACACATTCTTATGATATCTTTAGGGTGTCAGCTATCTCACGCAATTTCACTTTACGGTTATCCAAAACAATTTTGTGGATCTCTTTGATGTTTTCCGGTGTAACTACCTTATTTGGGCGTCCAGAGCGTTTAGCATCACTTGTATCTGTACGACGCGTTTAAATTCAGTATGACAGTAAATGATGAGTGATTTTCCAGGGGCAGAGTCTCCGTAACACTTATCAAGCCATTGCTTTGCTTGAACAGTATATTTTCCCATCAAAAAACAGCGTTTAATCAACACACAAAATTAGATTTTTTCCATTATTTTAAAAATATCAAAAGTAGCGTCACTAAAACCACTGTAACTTGTAAACTAATTGTCGAAATGTCATGAAATTTTGACACATATCGTTTAAAGGTTGGTACTTCCTAAAAATCATATGGATTTTTTGAAAAGGGCGACATCTATGTGTCAGACCAAAAAACTTTTCACCCTACGTGTTATATACTGTTTGTACATAAAAATAAATATTCTGTTAACTCTAAAATTTAAAATATCGTGTGATTCAATTATTCTTTAGAGTTTAGACAGTCAAAGTTAGTAGTTATTTTAGAACGACGCGACGTGTTTACGAGGTGATTATTAAATCAATCACGTTACCGATTTTTTCTTCTCGTGCTGTCCAATATCAGAAATTTCCAAGAAGCATTTCCTACTATAATACCCAGCCAAAGTTATTCAATTTATATTTTAAAAATTTTCGGTTTATAATTACGAAGATTTTAATAGTCTTTTGTTATAGATGACAATAGGATTCGTTAGTGAACAAAAATTTTTAATAATGTTACTTATGCGTATCTATAGCCATTAAAATAGCGATTTAATGCTTGAATAACTTTAGAATATGGGCAGCCTTTAGGCAAATAAGATAAACAAGAGTACAAAAGGAAATTTGTCAGTCGTATCTGGTATCTATGAGGCGCAAAATAGATTTTAGAAGATATGCGTTTAAATAGCATAAATATTGTTTTATAGGGTTATAAATAAATCTCTGTAAAATATCCTGGAAGCAACTAAATAATATACCCACTTTTCCACTAAAAGGAAGAAACATCTAACTATGAAGAAAAACCCACAGGGTTTAAAAAATATATTATTTTTCTACGTAACTAGTACCAAAAGGTTCCGAGACTTTCCGAGAAATGGCAGCATAAATAAAAAAAAAAAACATTGTTAGTGTCAACCTTCGGAAGATTTGTGTAAAATTTTCATTAAGTGACGCTACTTTTACTTTTTGTAAAACGATCGAACAAAAAACATTTCGTGTGTTGATTAAATATTGCATTTTGATGGAAAAAAAATAGAGCCAGAACCCAAGAATAGCTTGAGAAGTTTTATGGCACGTCAGCTCCGTCAAAAGCAACTGTATGTCGATGATTTCGTGTCGAAAAGTCAAAACTCTGTTTGGCCCTATTTCGGCGTAATCCAAAGGAGTTTTTGCGTCGACTCGTAACAACAAACGAAACATGGATCCACTACTACACGCCTGAGTCCAATAGGTGGTCCGTAGAGTGGCTGGAACGGCCAAAAAGCTGACCTAAGCGTCCAAAAACACAAACATCAGCTGGAAAGGTTTTGGTAATTATTTTTTGGGATGCGAATGGAATAATATCTTGAGAAGGGGCGAACAATCACTGGATACTATTACGTTGGTTTATTGGACGTCTGAATGGTGAAATCAAGAAAAAAGGGCTGCATTTAGCGAAAAAAAAGTGTTATTTCAGCGCATTGGGCCGCAGTATTCTTCTAGTTGTGTGCTAGAAAGAGACGGGCTCCTCACAATCCTCCCTATCAGCAGGTGCACGAATGGCAGGTCGCAGGAAGACGGTTACTGGTCCCGCGGGTTCGCAATATACGTATAGGTCAGCAGCTAGTCCGCCCTATCCGCCAGGGAAATGGGAGCTGCAAGAAGAAACATACTGCTCTTACGGATCCATAGTATATCTCTAGGTGCGTATTAGGCAGATACAGGTTGCGCTGTCCGTAGCTAGTCCGCTCCATCTGTCGGAAAGTGATTTGGGGTCATATGCTTGGTGCGTCAGAGAAAAGAAGGAAGTATCTTTCTCTCGGTTAGTCGGTCGGTCTGCCCCACCTACAAGCTCTTAGCTCAAAAAAGGCTATAAAAACAAGATTCACTCCGACAACGTTGGATCAATTTAGCGATTATTACCTCTTTCCAAATTTGAAAAGGTGTCTTTAGGGAAAGAAATTTGGTTTAAATGAAGAAGTCTTTGAAGCTTATTTTAGGAAACTCGACAAATCATATTATCCAAATAAGTATCCAAATGTTGGAAGATGGCTGAGATAAGGGTATCGATCTTGAAGGAAACTATATTAATGAATAAAAATCGATTTTCTGCTTAAACATTCTTTCTTCAAGACACACTAATATACTTAGTCCAATTTATTCGAGTTGTTTCATTCCATCCAAAAAAAAAAATGGTTTGTACAGGTTTAACCGTACAGCGGATTTCAAGTCATTATCTTCCTGTTTCAGGCTTTCAATCGTTCTTCCGTAAACGTCCCCATTAATTATGAACCTTTTTTCACATATTCCACAAGCAAATTTCCTTTGTAGTCTCAAAAAACAATCGCCATCAACTTTCCAGGAGACGACACAGTTTCCGTCCTATTTGAAGGTGCTTCATTCGTCGATTTGATAGCGGGAAATCCTCAAAATGCCTGATGATTTCCTCAGTTCTTGCCTCAAACAGTCTTCTTGATCTAAAGTCTTTCTAAATTAAATCTCGATGCCATAGAAACTGTTCAAACCAAAATTTCTTCTCGAATATCATCTTGTAAATGCTTCAAAACGTAATATTAGTGATTCGTGCAAAATATCGAAATTTACAAAAAGAATTTAAAGGCTGACTTGGGTAAAAGAGTCTCGTTAGCTTGGTCTGCCTTCGGAAGCTTACAATTTACATTTAAATTGGGCATCCCCAAATACAATAAAAGCCAGAGTATTCGATCAATATGTATTGCCAGTATTAACATATGACACTGAAACATGGGCTTTAAATAAAAGTATAATAAATAAACTCCAGGTAACCCAAAGAGCAATGGAGAGGAGAATGCTAAGTATTAGACTGCAACTACTCAGTATATATCACCACTACACCAAATACTTTATTTTTGCACTTGATGCGCGTTTCGTCACCTATGTTAGCTTCATCAGGAGCGATAATTGACTAAAGCTAAACTACAAATCTATCCTATTTATACTTATCCTAACCTAACACCTGAATTACTCAGGCGGAACTAATGGCATAAGCGAGACCATCAGTTCCGGTCACGTAACCAGTAGAAGGGATTATAGGAATAGATCCCCTACTTTATTTAAACTACTTTTTCAGTTTATAATTTCCATACTTTCATATGCGTTCAACAATCTCCTATCGGATATATATTTAATTAATCTTAGATTACACAGGTCTGCAACAAAAATGCTGTCTGGATGTTTTCAACTGATTTCTATGTATTTAGGTGTTCTGAAAACTAAAAAAATACTCAAAAAATTCCAGAACGTCAGGTTATTTTGCAAAACGCAAAATTTTATTATAAAAAAGGGTTTTTTTGGGGTAACTTGAAGTCATAAATAAATAGGTACAATTTTATTTTGATTACTGTTTTTAAATGTATACAGGCCATACCTATCATTACTTTCTAAATAAAGAACGCCCTGTGTGAGCTAAATTAACAAACATAAACTTTGTAACCAGAACGTGCGCGCTCCGATAGTGTAGAAAGTGGCGCGGTACAATTACGTGTTAACTCGTCATTGTTTTATAGATCTTGGTTCAATATAGTGCAATGTCATCTGTGCGGAAGTGTGTGAATTCGTCTGACAGTTTCTGTTATATTTGTGGCGAATATATGGTATTAAAGCAACAACTTAATATTACGGACTTTGTAAAAAAAGTATACTTCGCGTATTTTGGCTTAAAACTTGGAGATCAGGATAAAGTTTGGGGCACCTCATAAAGTCTGCAAACGATGTGTTGAAGACCTTCGAAATTGATTTAAGGGCAAGAAAAAAGCTTTCCGATATGCGATTCCTATGGTATGGCGCGAGCAAAAGAACCATAGTGATGATTGTTACTTTTGTTCGTGTAATGTGAAAGGGCATAATTCAAAATGGAAGCAGTTCATTTCATACCCCAATCTGCAATCAGCTATTCGTCCCATCCCTCATGAGACCGAAATACCAGTGCCCAAGGCCCCTGCTACCTTGGAAGAGATTCCAAGTTCTGACGAAGATGGTGCTGTACCTGAACCCGATGACAAATCAAGTTTTCAATTTGAAGATGACAGCAGTCCGAAATTGTTTTCCCAGGGCGAGCTAAATGATTTGGTAAGAGACTTAAATCTTCCCAAAAACGCTGCTGAGTTGCTTGGATCAAGGCTCAAAAGCAGGAACTTACTTTTGCCGGGAGTGTCTTCCTCCTGGTTTAGATATCGTGAGAAGCAGTTCACTTCCTACTTTGCCCAAGAGGACGAGTTGGTTTATTGTACCAATATTGAAGGTTGCAGCACAGTGGCGTATTTTCATAGATTCTTCAAAAAGAAGCCTTAAAGCAGTTCTGCTTCACAATGACGGTTTCTATGCTTCCATTTCTGTCGGTCATTCCGTACACCTCAAGGAAACCTACAAGAACTTGGAATTGGCTCTTTGCAAATTAAAATATAAAGACCATGGTTGGCAAGTGTGCGGTGATTTAAAAATCTTGGGCATGTTGCTCGGACAACAATCTGGGTTTACCAAATTCCCTTGTTTTTTGTGTCTATGGGATAGTAGAGACCGAGCAAATCACTGGACCAAAATGTGTTGGCCTCCGAGGGAGCTTAATGTTGACGAAAAGAACGTCCTGCATGAAACTTTGGTGCCTCCTCATAAAGTTCTTCTACCACCGCTTCACAAAAAGCTGGGATTGATGAAGCAATTTGTAAAGTCACTTCCAAGAGATGGAAATTGCTTCAAATACTTAATATCAAAGTTTTCCAGGCCTCTCGGAGGCAAAGTTAAAGGAAGGTGTTTTTGTTGGAGCAGATATTAGACGGCTTATGGCTGATCCACAATTCATCACAACCATGACGGATCCTCAAAGAGAAGGGTGGATTGCCTTTAAAGAGGTCATAGAGAAATTTTTACGCAATAACAAAGACTCTAACTACAAACAAATCGTCAAAAGAATGTTAAAAGCATTTCAAGCTTTAGGTTGCTTAATGAGTTTAAAAGTACATCTTCTTCATTCCCACCTCGACTACTTTCCAGAGAATTTAGGAGATCTGAGTGAAGAGCAAGGTGAACGATTTCACCAAGATATTAAGGAGATGGAAAAAAGATACCAGGGAAGATGGAGCGTCTCAATGATGGCAGACTACTGTTGAACGCGTCAGAGAGACCTTCCAGATGCTTCCTACAAGCGAAAATGTACCAAAAGGAGTCTCACTGGGAAAAAAAAAATGTGTTTAGTGCTTACTAATGAATGTATTTTAGATAAAAAATAAGTTTTGTTACGCAATTATAAATTTTAAAAAATTTTTTTAGTCTTTTATCTTTTATTTTAAGATGATAACTTGTTTAACATAGATACCTACATTGTCAGAAAACGTGACGTTCTATGACAAAATGAAAGTCATTTTCGGATTCAGTACACCCAAAAACATCAGAATTACGCAAAAAAACCAAAACAGCTCTCAATTTTCTTTTTTTTTGCAGACTTGTGTTATCTAATGTTACAATATGATCAGCTTCAAGGGCATGTTCGGCAATGCTAGACTTTCCTGTTCTACTGTATTTTAAATGCGCTAGATGTTCTTTAAATCGTGTTTTAATTGACCTCTTAGTTTGTCCAACATACTTGTCCCAATCATTACAACTAATTTCATAAATTTTACTCTCATACTCGTAATTAGAAATCTCGTCTTTCGGATTTCCTAAGATATTCCTCAAATTGTGGGATGACTTATAGACTAAGGTGAAGCCTATCTTATTAAATACCTTATTGAGTCCCTTATTATATTCGGAGTATATGGTATGGAGACATACTTGGTCCTATTTGCTTCCGTGTAAAAGAGGCGGAATTCTAAATTTTTAACTTGAACTTATGCCTATTTTTCTTGTTTATTAACCATTAATTTTAGTTATATTCCTAATGCGATTCCTTTCATTATTGACGTTCACTCTCTTCAGAGGAAAACTGACCAAACGATGAACTAAAAAGTGTAATGCGGCTAATTTATGTTGTTAATATATCTATATGTTATTGTGTCTTTTCTATAGATATCAGATTCTAACCTATTATTATTTTTAATAATTAAAATATCTAAAAATGGCAGTTGTCCTTGGTTCTCAATTTCTTAAGTAAATTTAATAGAATTATAGCGGCTATTTAATTTGGAAACAAAATCATCTATATTTGCTTTCTTTGTATCAAAAATTGCGAAAACATCTTCCACATACCTATACCATACCCTTGGGAAGTACTCAAGTTCCTTGCAAAACATGCAGAGGTAGACCACAGACGGACCACATGAAGAGATTAGCGGAACACGACTGGATGCAAAAAGCAAACAACAAAGCTCATTTAAGACAACTTGGGGATGGAATAAACTAATGATGATGATGATAATATAGTGAGTTCAATAGTTTGAACACTCGTTGTAATTTAATCTTAACTATAGTAAGATCCTTTTTAACCTTAAGTATACATGTCTAAATAAATTAAATATAATTATCTTTATCATTCTTTTTTATTATTATTTGTGATACTCTCTTACGGCTATCAAGTATTCCAGTGAAAACCAACGTATTTATAGGTATCGGAGCCTCTAGCAACGATGATTTCAATCTTGGTATTTCTTAAAAGAGAAACACTTTAATCTTTTTTATTATAGTTAAGAGCTTTAAAGCTTGAGCTGTAGACACCAATATGTAAATAAGCCAAATTATGTTTTTAAGAAGGCTGATATCTAAAAATGCATCAAAGATTGTCCGGTTACATTCTCAGACCATCAGATGATTTTCAGATTTATTTTCTCTTTTGTGGGAAAAATTGATTCGAATTCAGATTTTCTATAAATGTTGTGCCTTTGTTTTAAATAAGTTCTTCTAATCATTGATTAGTATCTCTGATTATTGCTTATTTTCATCAATGTTTCAACTCTCCATCGAAGTCACTTTCCGGAACCTGAGAATAATTATTCGTATTTGCGACAGAGCACGACATTTTTAACACAGTGCGGTAGTACTACAGTCAGTCCAAAAAGTCTCCATACACCACCTACTTTTTATAATATTTTTTCTGTTATGTTTAACTAATTAATTGGAACTATGGGAAAACATGTTTAAATTAATATTTGAAACTTAACCAACGAGGATTAGTATTAAAAACAACTATGGAACTTTTTATATAGAAGTTAGATCATTGTTATAGAAATGTAAACAAAATTAATGTCAAAAAAGTCTCCATACACTTAACAATTACCAGTACTAGTTTGACGGAGTTTAACTGAAAATAACAACTTCATTTAATTTAATATTTAGTGTGACCGCCGTTGGCCTGAATAATCTCCTGTAACCTTTTTGTCAGGCTTGCAAACAGCTTTCTAGTGACTTCTGCTGGCATGTTCTCCCATATTTCTTCTCTATATGAAACATTATGTTTGCGAACGCGCCGTTTAAGTTCCTCCCATAAATGCTCGATGGGGTTAACATCGGGTAATTATGGAGGTGGAGATCGGAAAAAAAACTTTGTTGAAAACTTATTTGGGGTGTGTTTTGTGAAGTCGTTGATCATTTTATTTCTTTTTTTACCTACGTAACAAAAATTTTTATTTTAAATGCAATCAACGTACGGAACACTAATTGCGCAAGTCCGACTTGCACTTGGCCGATTTTTGTTATTCTGAAATGATAATAAGTACTACGAAATTCACATTTTAACATCTTAAAATCTTGAATAGGATTTTAAAATTAGCTAGGAAAAAATCATTATATTCTGTAACGTATTTCAAACAGCTGGACCTATAAAAAAAACACCACAATACAGGTAAAATAAACCTTTAAAATCAAGTAGTTAAATTTTCCCGAGCCTCGAACCTCGAACCATTATAACGGTTCTCAAATGTAAAACGTACATGTTTCCTAGGAACCAATAAAAATGTAAAAATTCCAAAAAGTTGAATGTGTTTAAAGCTTAAGTCACATAATATGTATATTTCTAGATACCGTTCCGTTTGCCTTGCAGTAAATCTGCTCGTAAATTGTAGATTAAAAGTATAAATGTCACTTTTTTCCTATAATTTTTAGAGTAGTTTAAAGTCAAGCAAACCGTACACTGTGGGATAGATAAGATTGAATAAGATTTTTGACCTTACGAGCCCTAAATTACAAAGATATTGTTCATTAAAAAATTAATGAACAATATCTTTTTAAACGGATGGTTGTAGCTTCTACTTGATAGAAATTGATTATAAATATAT
This sequence comes from Pachyrhynchus sulphureomaculatus, assembly GCA_019049505.1. Lineage (NCBI taxonomy): Eukaryota > Metazoa > Arthropoda > Insecta > Coleoptera > Curculionidae > Pachyrhynchus > Pachyrhynchus sulphureomaculatus. Next base: position 223,012,767 of record CM032449.1, read on the forward strand.
GAAATGATTTATTTATAATTCTGATGACGCGTTTCGCTGTCGATGCAGCTTCTTCGGATCTACATTTTACACTGTCAAGTTAGGTTTAATGGTTACAATTTTATATTATTTCTTAATTTTAATATTACACCTATTTAAATTATATTGATAGTATTGAAAAACCCACACAGAAATAGTACCAGGAGAATAAATTCAATAATGGTGAATTGTTTAAATCTACCTGTTCGTTGAGCAAGGTACCTGTAGTTCTAAATGGATTTATTTGCATTGTCTCTTAGTTTTAAACCTTTTTGTTGGGTATGTAAAATTTTGAAATTCCTATTAAACGTGTAATTCTCTGTTAAAAGATGATTAGCATATGTTGAATTAGACTTTCTATGGATGAAGCTTTTTTCGTGTTCTGTAATTCTTTGTATAAATGTTCGTCCAGTTTGTCCTATGTGTTTTAAGACATCACCCACATGTTAATTGATATACCCTTGATTTATTATCTTTATTGATTTGCGGTTTGTAGATTTTAAGATATTTCCCTATAATATTGTTTGTCCTGTACCCTATGTTCTTTGATTTAAAAATTTTCCCAGTTTTTCTGTTGGTTTACCGAAATAGGTTAAGCATTTAAATGTGGTTTTTTGTCCTTAAAACATGGGTATATTTCTGAGATTGCCTTGTTTCTAAGTTTTTTTCTAACGATGTTATCGATTAAGGTAACTGAATAACCGTTGTTAACCGCTACTTGTTTTATGTAGTTTAATTCTTTAGTAAAATTGTGTTCTGATAAGGGGATATTAGTCTATGTATAAAGCTATGATAGGCCGCGGGTTTATGATGGTTGAGGTGGTGAGAACTATTGTAAATTGTGGTATCTGTATGACAGGGTTTGTGATATATTGCAAATTCATGTTTTTTCCTGGTTTAACTGATTGTTAAGTCTAGGAAGTTGATTTTCCCTTCGACTTCTTCTTCCATTGTCAAACTGATATTTCTACGTAAAGAATTAATGTACTGTAAAAAGCGAGTTAATTGTCTGTCCGTTCCTGTAAAGCAAACAATTATATCGTCTACGTATCGATACCAATATAGACAATTATTACTATTGTTATTATGGTTGTTAAATGTCATTGTTTCAATACTGTCCATGAAAATTTCGGCAAGTAATGGGCGTAATGGACTTCCCATAATTAACCCTTCCTTACTATTTTAGAATTTATTGTTAAATGAAAAATAATTCTGTACTAGGAAAGTTCTTAATAAATTAATTATGTCCATTTTTATAACTTCATTTACTTTTTTTTTTTTTGTTAATAAGTTCTCTATTACAATTATTGTTTCGTCTGAGGGAACACTTGGAAATAAGTTTTTGACATCGAAAAAAAAAAACTAATTTAGAATTATCTACTATTGTTATATTCTTAACTTTATCCACGAGTTCGTATGAGGTTTTGATACTGTATTCAGGTTCTAATTTGTTATGATCTTTGATTAAATCTATTAAAAAGGATGACGTCTTATATGCTGGAGCAGACATATAGGATACAATTGGTCTGATTGGGTGGTCAAGTTTGCGTAATTTTATGAGTGAATAAAGTTGTGGGATTTGGGGATTCATATTTATCAATTTAAATTTATCTTTATCGTGAATGATGCCTTTAGCCTGTTCAATTTGATGTTTTATTTCTTTTTGAAAAATATTTGTTGGATCTTTATTTAAAATTTCGTCATTTCCTGTTCTGAAAAAAATCTAATGTTTTATTAATATATTCCATTTTGTCTATGTGCTATTACTATGTTACCTTTATCTGCTTTGGTAAAAATTACATCATTTTGTTTTGCTTTACTCTGAATGGTTTTTATTGTCCTTAAGTCTTGGTTGATGTTGTTAGTGTTAGATATGAATTCTTTTTTAATAATTTCGGCTGTTTGAAATTTTGATGATATATTGTTAGGAATATTTTTCAGTTCCAATACCTAATGTCTCCGATTCTTTGTTATTAAAATTAGTTTGAATATGAAACGCGTCATCACAATTATAAATAAACCAGTGGAAATTGACTAAAAACAGTCTTTTATTATATATTAATATCTTTTTAGTATGAAATAATTTGGAAACAAAGCTAACCGCACGCAAATTGTCAAGTTCTTTTCGAGACAACTACCTGTTGATTATGAAGAATGACAGCGAATTTTAACAGAAGTACTGTCCTGCAGTTCGCTCTGTACTCAACAGTTTTAGGCAAAGAATTCCATGATTGTCATCCCTCATCGCCTTTATTCGCTTGATTCACTAACCTGAACAGCAAGGTGGAACAGCTGTATTTGAGGACAGCGAGACTATTCGAGGGTGTCGAGAGTCATAAAGCCTAACTTTATATTTTCTAGCATTAGTCGAGGAATTTTTGGATCGTACCACATAGAAGTACGAGGATTTACAATATGAACTTCGCGCTCTGTTCCTACAAGATTTAGAAGCGATGGTGATTCTAGCCATCGAGCTTTTAGGAAGACTTAACAGCACATTTCTAAAAAACCTGAATAATATACCAGCTCCTTGTATATCAACTGATTCAGTTTTCAAAAAGATGCACGGAGTGGTTATTCTTGATTCTCTCATTGCTCGGGCAGATGAGTTTGGTTGATGATCACTAACCGAACGAACGAGTGACCTGATTATCACTATCTGGCCATACCGCCTGATAGCCTATGTGAGTCGAAGCTTCTGATGATAATGGTGATTTATATATAATAATTTTTTTTTACTAATATTATACAGATTTCTAAAAGTTATACAACTTGTATGAAATAATTAGCACACGAATAAACGACAGAGTGCAAAAGTACCATCAAAACATTTAAAACTAACTGGCAGTACTGCAGAGCACTATAAAGATATGCAGTACTACTTACCGTTTATTCTAATTGGCCACTGATTGTTTTATGGATGCAAAATCAGTTAAGGTTGAGACCAATGTCCAGTTAAGTACTGCAGTACCTCCCAGTGATTTTATTTGAAATTTTACCGACGGAAATATATAAACAGGAAAGATTTAGTTTTATAGATATGGATCCTTGAATATTGAGGCTATGAAAATAAAAAGGAATAGTGAAAAAAGAATTCTATTTTTTTATATTTCAGGTTAATAATACCAGGTGACGCGTCCTAATTTCGAAGAATAAAAATGGCGAAAGATATATCGTGCTATCGTAGGTGAAACGCTAGAAAGTAGTTAATACGCCTACAATGGGGACAATACATAATTTTTACCCATATTCATTTTCTGGCCGCAATTTTCAAGAAATCTCAATATTTTTGTTTTTTTAATATTTGTTTTTCATTTCTTTATCGATCTGTCTGAGCAGATTGTTGATCATTTACCATGATTTTTCCTAATTTATCAATATATTTTGCTTTTTTTCCAAAAAAACACCTTTTTAGGCAATAAATAGAGTCTCATTCACGCAATTTCCAAGAAATCTCAATAACTTTTTTATAGTCTTCGTTTTTGATTTCTCTATCGATCTGCCTAGGCAGGTTTTTCATTATTGTCCATAATTTGAACTCATTTTTCAATAAATATTGTTTTTAACCCTTTACACCAAGAACATTAAACTTAGCATCACCCTATGCAAAGAGGAAAAACGATCAGATAAACGTTTCCTAAAATTAAGGCCTTTAAATCAGGAATTCGCTACATTAGGTTATGTTAGGTTTGGAATTCGCTACATTAGGTTATGTTAGGTTTGAAGTTCGCTACATTAGGTTATATTAGGTGTGGAGCTCGCTAAATTAGGTTATGTTAGGTTTGATCTTAGCTATATTATGTTATGTTAGGTTTGGAGTTCCTGGTTCCTAAAAAAAGCAATATATATTGATAAATTAGCAAAAATATAGTTTTTATCCATTTACACCAAGAACATGAAACTTATCATCACCCTATGCAAAGAGGAAAAAACGATCAGATAAACGTTTCCTAATATTAAGACCTTTAAATCAGGAACTCGCTACATTAGGTTATGTTAGGTTTGGAGTTCGCTACATTAGGTTATGTTAGGTTTGGAGTTCGTTACGTTGGGTTATGTTAGGTTTGGAGTTCGCTACATTAGGTTATGTTAGGTTTGGAGTTCGCTACGTTGGGTTATGTTAGGTTTGGAGTTCGCTACATTAGGATATGTTAGGTGTGGAGCTTGTTACATTAGGTTATGTTAGGTTTGTTAGGTTTGGATTTCCTTGTTTATTAGTAAAAATATATTTTTATCTGTTTACACCAAGTACATTAAAGTAAAAAAATATTACCATGTGCAGGTTCAATATAAACATCTTTGGTTCCTTAGCACATTTCTTTTTCCGCCGATTCAGTTGACTATTTATTTTAGATTTGATGTTGTTTTTAGAGTACTTACGTGGGGTGAAAAGTCCCGAGACTTTCCGACAGATGGCAGCACCAATCAAAAAAAAATATATGACTAAGCGGCAACTCTTAAAAGATTCTTGTAAAATATTTATTATTTTGCAAATTACTGCTATTTGAGCGTTTTTTGCACAATGATGGACCAACAAGAATTTTTGTGTGTTGAATAAACGTTGTTTTTTGATGAGAAAAAATACATCCAGAACCCAAGAAAGGCTTGAGAAGTGTTGTGGCACATCTGCTCCGTCAAAAGTAACTGAATGTCCATGGTTGCGGTCGTAAAAACACCGATGATGCACCACGTTCCGGTCGTTCAAATGAGGCAGTCACTCCAAGAAACATAAAAAAAAAACCATCACGTTGTTCTGAATGATCGCCAAGTGAAGGTGAGAGAGATAGCTGACATCGTGAAGATATCAACAGAACACGTGAGGCATATTATGCATGAATTTTGCATATGAAAAAGGTATGTGCCCAAAGGTTGTCGCACACTCTCACCGCTGATCAAAAACACCACTGTTTCGGCGTAATTCAAAGTTTTTGAGTCGATTCGTAATAATGGATACACCACTACACGCTTAACTCCAGCAGGTATTTCACGGAGTGGCAGAAATCGCGTAAAAGCCGACCAAAATCGCAAACATCAGCTGGAAAGGTTTTGACAAGTATTTTTTGGGATGCGCATGGAATAACGTTGATCGACTGTGTTGAGAAGGTGTGAGTAATCACCGGAAACCATTCGGTTGATTTATTAGACCGTTTTGGATGGCGATATCAAGAAAAAAGGCCGCATTTACCGAAGAAAAGGTCTTGTTTCACCAAGATAATGCACTAGCTTACAACTTTATAAAATCGATGGCAAAGTTAAATTAATTGGGCTATAAATTGCTTTCTCGTCCACTATATTCACCAGATCTGGCTCCCAGCAATTATTACCTCTTTCTAAATTTGAAAATGTGGCTCCAGAGAGAGAGATTTAGCGCGAATGAAGAATGGGAAAATTGAGGCTTATTTTAGAAAGCTCGACAAATCGTACTATATGAAGGGTATCCAAATGTTGAAAGATCGCTGGAATAGGTATATCGCTCTTGAAGGAAATCGATTTTTCGCAAAAAACATTGTTTTTTTTTCCTCAAAAATCTTGGTACTTTTCATTCCAGGAATAAATATTTTCTACTTTTTTTTTGTTGATATTGCGCGGTACAGTACGACGTCCTCATTGAATTTAATTAAATATTTTAATAGTTTTAAAGTTGTAACTGGAAGGTCTATTCTACAATTTGTTCAGGGTGAGTCAACGATAGAGTAAAGTTCATTATCTCATTTGTTTCGGGAATGACGAAAAAATGTTAAATACAATAGTTTCAGGGAATGTTAAGGTGCATAGTTTAAAATTATTTTTGAGTATACAGGGTACTTCAAAAAAATGTGGCCGATATAACATGTACTTTAAAAAAGTTTGGCCGATATAACATATCTTTTTTAAATGGAAACATCCTATTTTCTAATTTATTTTTAAATTTTGCGTAAAATTTTTATAACTTTTTTTATTAATAATGTTATTTACCTAAACCTAGTGGTTTTTCTAATATTTTAATTTTTTTATAAAATACTAGTTTTTACTGTTGTAAAAAATTGCCAGTGGCGCCATTGTTTCTGAAGGGGAAATACTCATAACTGATATGAGCGTTAATTGAAAAATCTCAAATTTTTTAAATGGCACACCCTCTATATTGTTATTTTTTCTGATAGATTTTACAAAACTCTCCAACTTTTATTAAGTATGTCACATACCTATTTCTAATAGTTTTCGATTTATTTTGAATTTTTACTCTTGTTTTTAATACACTTACACATACATCATAGTTGCCAAGACAAAACAAAAATGTAGGCATTGTCAAATTTTGACGTGTCTATTAAGCAAGTAAAAATAGTTTAATTTGTTGTAGTAAGTGACGTATAAAGGTAAGTTATGGATTTAATTGATATAGTTTATATACTGGGCGAGGTGGAAAAAAACTGTCTTTTGGCAGTAAGACTTTACGGAGCGAAGTACCCTGATAGACGTATACCATCTAAAAAATCTTTTCAGTGCTTAATGGAACGGTTTGATGGTAGTGGTAGCGTTGAGTATACGAAACGGAAAGTAGTAAACCAGAATGCTACCAAAGAAATGGAGATTTTACTTCATGTTGAAGATAATCCTCAGATCAGCAGCCGTCAACTAGCTGACTTATCTGACATATCCCAATCTACGGCTAATCGCACCACGAAAAGATACAAGTATCATCCTTTTCATATGAAACTACACCAAGAACTTCAAGACCGTGATTTTGAACGACGAGTAAACTTTTGTACCACCATGAATGGAGCAATAGAGGCCGATCCAAATTTTTTATCCAAAATAATGTTTCCTGATGAAGCTACTTTTCGCAGTAATGGAGCAGTTAACAGCCATAACATGCATTATTATTCAACAGTTAATCCATTTTGGGTCCGGGAAGTTCAAAACCACAACCATTGGTCGCTTAATGTATGGTGTGGAATATTAAATTTTCTAATTATTGGTCCATATTTTTTCCGCGAACCGCTTAACGGGCCTAGATATCTAAATTTTTTGCAAAACAAATTACCCCAGCTTGCTTTGAAATGGAACAAATGTGGATTGAACAAGACGGAGCTCCTGCTCATTACCACCGAGAAGTTCGGGAATTTTTAAACAATCGTTACCCACAAAAATGGATCGGTAGGATTGGATTCTTTTTGTGGGGCTATATTAAAGATCATGTTTACGTGAATCCCCTACAACACCAGCAGATATAGGAACTATTTGTTTATGTTTTCACAATAGCGTGAGTGTATTAAAAACAAGGGTAAAAATTGAAAAGTTCAAAATAAATCGAAAACTATTAGAAATAGGTATATGACATACTTAATAAAAGTTGGAGAGTTTTGTAAAATCTATCAGAAAAATAATAATATACAGGGTGTGCCATTTCAAAAATTTAAGATTTTTCAATTTAAAATAGTCGAAATGCATAAATTTATTTTGAACACCCTGTAGCATCTAACTCAAATTTCTTTACATAAGTTATAATCGTGGGAGCGACTATAACGTTTTTAAAAAACAACTTGATTGAATTCTAAAAACTTTTATTTTTTCGGTTCTTTTTCAACAGAAAACTTTTTAAGACACTTGATACAACAGACACACTCACTCTGCCTTTGTTTGGTACTAGTATTTATAAACTTTAAATGCTGAATTTGCAGAATGGTGCGTACAGATAAAGGAAATCTTAATTTGCATTTTTCATGTGTATTATTCATATTATCAGGATATAATTCCTCCCGACCGAGTTGAAAATTTAACCTGTTAGGTTACTTTTCATAAAGTCAAGTTCGATTGCGTCATCGGAATTTATGTTACTCATATTATTATTTTTATTATTATTTCTTTTAGATTTCCTTAATCTTTTTACAATCAATTGACGAATTATTACAAATAAAATCAATATTATTAGTATATATGTAATAATCGTCCAGATGCTATTATATCTTATAGTTATATCTGAATTCATTTCTTCTAAGTGCTTCTTCTGTGTTTTCAGTTCTTCTTTGATTTCGTCATTTATTCTCAGGTTTACATTGTCCAGGTTGAGAGTATGGGGGTTGAAGTATGGTGGTTGTCCATCTTCAGGGTTCCATCGGAGTTGGGGTAGAAATACTTCTTCGTACTTCATTTTTGATTCTTCATAGGACTTTAAAGTAATATTGTTTATTGAGATTTGACATAATGTTGGTATTTCAAATAAATAAGAGCCATTTATAAGTTTACTTTTTTCAAATTTTTGGCAAATAATTTTAATTAATTCTTCTTTAAATGTTGTTACTAACCATTTATTTTTAGAAACTTGTGTTATTTGATTTTGTAAAATTTTGATTTTAAAAGGGTGGCATTGAGTTATATTACTTTTATATCTCAGTATTTGTACACTACAGGGTGGTTCTTCATTGACTGATTGGCTTCTTTCTTCGTTACAAAGATATGGATTTCTTTACAACTTGAATCTTGGTATTGGTATCTTTGGGTACTTATGGCAAGGTAGGGTTTCAAAGGTATATTAATGATATGGGTGTTATTGATTGGAATTGGTAGGGGATAAAGATGAAAATATTGATATGTTTCATCATCCACTAGTGGTATTTCAAGTAAGAATACTATCTTATTTTTCTCAGTGTAACTTTTAATTGTTATTATTTTTTCTAAAAGCAAGATATTTTCAATATCGTTATCAAAGGGTAGTTTGTCGTTTGTTAACTGCATTTTTAACTTATTTATCTCCATAATAAGTTCATTAGGGTCTACTATAGAATTATGTAGAGTATTTAATTTTGAAAATGTTACAGCGATTTCTATTTTATTCAGAATGTCATATATTACTTGAAATAGTGCAAATAATTGATTTAAACAAGTGTTTATTCTGTTCATTTGCCGCTCATTTATTTTTTCAAGTGTTACTTCTTTTAACGTCTGTTCTACTTGCACAATTCTTGATTTTAAAATTAATTGATTATGCGTAATATTCGATACCATTTTTTGGAAATTATTAATCGTTTTGTCTAATATAGATATTCGATTTATCGCGTCAATTTTAAGTTCATTACCCTGTACTTGTAATTGTTTAATTTTTCGATCTATTGTTTCTGCGTCATACTGGTCCATGTTGCCAGTTATGCTTTTTATGAACGTACCTAGAGGGTTGAAAATTCCTCGTTTAACTTTTTGGATTTTGTTATAGGGTAGTAGTTGAATTAATAAATTTTGTATTCGTTTTTCGATAACGTTTACCGTTATTAGAGAGTTATGATATTCATTTTGATATTCGCTCTTATTTTTTAATGTCGTTAATATATTTTGCGATTGGTCTTGAAGGGCCTTAAATTCTTGTATTTATGGTTGTATGTCATACTCTTGTACAAACGTCCAATGATTTATTATTATTTTGGCTATGCCTTTCTTGAATGGTAGGATCCCTGGATAATTATTCAACTCATGTATTTTTACATCATCAGCTCTGATGTAGAGGGTTGTACAAATGTTCCAACATCTGAAACAATGGGTTTCATTTTAGTTTCGTTAACGTGAACGGTTTCCTTCGTTTTAGTTTTTGGATTCTCAATTTCTATTTTATTTCTTTCTAGAATTTTGGTAATTGTAAAGGGTCCTAAAAATTTATTTTTAATCTTACTAGATCTTTGCTCTACTTTTTTGTAAACTTGCATTCCGATTTTAGGTTCCGTTTCTGTTAGTTTGTCATTATATTTGGTAATTATTTTTTCTTTCTTTTGTAGAGTTTTCTCTTTTATCTTATCGAACAGTACCTGAGTGTTATTTTTATGATTTTGTAAATACTCTGTATAAACATGTGAATGTATAAGGTCCATAGGGTCTCTAGAATTTGTGTGCCCTAGTACTAATTCTTGGGGTGTAAACTCCGTATCTGAGTGTATGGTATTATTATATGCTATTATGGCATAAGGCATAAGATTAGTGACGTCGGTTTGAGCGTCTTTTTCCTTGAGTATTCGTATATGCTCTATTAAGGTGCTATGTAGGCGTTCTACAGGTGAATTCGATTCGTGGTGATAAGGGGTAGTAAAGTGTATCTCTATGTCGTGAGTTTTTAATAAATTTTCTACGACTTCGTTTTTAAATTCTTTTCCGTTGTCGGAAATTATCTTTTTAGGTATTCCCATAAAAGAAAAGTATCGAACTAATTGATCACTACAAGAGATTGCATCTCCTAGGTAGGGTAAGGCTTGTCCGAATTTGGAAAATTTGTCCATAATAGTTAAAAATTTGTCTTTTCCTATTTTTAGAGTATCAATATGAATGATCTCGAAAGGTTTACTTGGCGTTTCGGTTATCACTAAGGGTTGTTTTATTGGTTTCCGGTTATATTTGGTTCTTTGGCATGTCTCGCATTTGTTAATGTATTCCGTAACATCTGCTTTTAATGACTTCCAGTAATAATTGCTCTTTAAAAATTTAACTGTTTCTTCAATTCCTCTGTGATTAGTTTTGCCTTCGTGTTTGTACTGAATGAGTAAGTTTCTTTCTTGCTCTTCCACATTGTTAATGAGTTTCGTGCACTCTATTAATTTATAGTTTCTGAAATTCTCTATTATGGCTTTATTTAGTAGAGGTCTTATCTCTTTAGATTGCAAATATATATATGTTGTTTTTTCATTTAAATATTCTCTTAAAAATTTAATTATTTTTTCTAAGGACATTGGTAGTATTGCCTTTATGATTTTGTTTCCGTCAAATATTTCTCTGTCTATTTTGCTGTATTCCTTATAAGGAGATTTCTTTATAATTATTTGGTTCTTCTTGTTATTGATGATTTCATCTAAGAGTGTTAAACCGTTTTCATTATTTTCGTTATTGGTGGTGTGAATAGTATCAATTGGTTTTCGATCCTTAAAAGGGGGTAAGATTTGGATATCTGAGATTATATTTATTTTTGGTTTTTTCCCTTCCGTACCAGTTATAATTTTCTTTGCGTCAGTTATTATCGTGTCTTTTGGTTTTGTACCAGTTGTAATCGTATTTTTTTAAGTTTTTGCCAGTTGTAATTTTGGCTTTTGGATTTTCGAGTTCTGCTATTACTTTTTGTATCTCTTCTTCGGATATTTTATTCGGGTCGTAATTGTCATTTAAAAATTCAGAAATTTCTTGGTCTATATTTCCGGGGTAGTTTATTAAAGATTCATTTTCGATTGCATTTATTTGAATTCTTGATAAAGCGTCGGCGTTTGTGTTTTGCTTGCCTTTTTTATAAATAATTTCATAATCGTATTCCTCTAGCTTAAGTCTCCATCTCATCAATTTGCTGTTTGGTTCCTTTAGGTTAAATAACCATACTAAAGGGCGATGATCTGTGTAGATTTTAAATTTTTGTCCATACAGGTATGGTCGAAAATATTTGCATGACCACACTATACTTAGTAATTCCTTCTCTATGGTAGAGTATTTTTGCTCTGTGTCGTTTAGTGTTCTGGATGCATAAGTAATAGGGTTATCGTTTGGAGGGTTGCCTTGAGATAGAACTGCTCCAAGGGCTGTATTTGATGCGTCGGTAGTTAATATGAAGGGTTTTTCAAAATCTGGATATTTTAAGATTGGTGCATTTATTAGCAATTTCTTTAAATGTTCAAACGCTTTAATGAACTCTGGGGAGTGATTTACTTTCGATCCCTTTTTTAGACATTTTGTCATAGGTTTGGATATTTTTGCAAAATCTTTAATGAATTTTCGGTAGTAACCTGCCAGTCCTAAGAATGATTTTATTTCTTTTTGTGTCCTGGGGATTGGGAACTTCCTTACTGCTTCAATTTTGTCAGGATTTGGTTTGATACCTTTATTTGTGACTTGGTGTCCTAAGTATGCTATTTCTCGATGTAAAAACTCGCTTTTATCTAATTGTACTTTCAGATTCGCTTCTCTGAGTCTGTCAAAAACTTTCTTTAGTCTGTCTTTATGTTCTTGTAGAGATGTTGAAAAGATAATTATATCATCTAGATATACAAAACATATTTCATTTTGTAATCCTCTTAACACACTGTTCATGATTTTTTGGAACGTTGCTGGTGCATTTTTGAGTCCAAAGGGCATTCGTTTAAACTCGTAATGTCCCATGTCTGTCGAAAAGGCTGTTTTGGGTGTATCATTCGGATCCATTTCTACCTGATGGTATCCATTTGCTAAGTCAAGCGTACTGAAATACTGTGCTTTTCCAAGCTTATCTAGGATGTCCGTGATTTGAGGAATGGGGAATTTCTGATCTATAGTTTTATCGTTTAATTTTCTGTAATCTATCACTATTCTCCATTTCTGTTGTCCTGAGGCGTCCATTTTTTTGGGTACAATCCATATCGGGCTACTCCAAGGTGAATTTGACTCCTGGATGATTCCGTTTCTAAGCATTTCTGAAATTTGCTTTTTAACTTCAGTTTTGTGAATATGAGGGTATCTATACGTCTTTGTAAATAAGGGTGTTTCGTCCTTTAATTTAATTTGATGTTTAATTTTATTCGTAAAGGTCAAAGGTGTTCCTTTGCAGTAAAAAATGTCTCTATACTCATAACATAATTTTCTCATGGTATTATATTCTTCTTGGTTACAATGGTCTAGTCTTAAATTTCTTAAATTCTGTTTCCTTAAAATGTCAATTTTTTGGTCTTCCTGGTATTTTTCATTTATGAAATTTAATTCTGTTTCCTCGAATTTTTCAATTTCGAATGGTTCAAATATTGTTATTTTTATTGGATTTTCGCAAGGGTTGATGATAGTCGTCACTGCATGGTGATTTTCTATTCTGACAATTGCTTCGGGCATTTCCGCTTTTCCTAATTTTTGGTAATTTAAAATTCCTGTTCCGTTTTTCTTATTCACTGGGATTTTTATAATTTGTTGCGTTTTTGGTGGAATTATTAATTCGCATGGTTTTTCATTTTTTGGATCTCTGTTGTAATATAGGGGTAGATTTGCATTTATTGACTCTAAACGTGATTCTTTTAGATTTATTTGAGCGTTTATGTGAGTTAAAAAATCTATACCTAATAAACCGTCGTAATTTTGTGAAAAATCGAACAAATAAAATTTATGATATTCTTGACAATTAAAAGAGGGAAAAATGGGAATGTGCATTATCTCGTTATGGCTTGAGATTGCATGTGCCGTTTTGACTGTGAAAAATTCTTCTTCTATAAAATCTGAAAATATTTCGTATGCTAATTCAGGTCTCATAAAACTTTTACCACTTCCGGTGTCAATTAGAAAATACGCATTCAATTCCGGTAGATAAATTATTGGTAGTTGATTATCCGAGTTAGAATTTACTACTATCAAATTGTCTCGTCTAATTCCTGGATTAAAGGAAAATTTTGGTCTGATGGGGTATTCATATTTTCATTGTCGTATTGCATTTCGTTACAATCGTTGTTATAATCGTGATTATAATCGTGTCTATAATAATCGTCATTGTAAGTATTTGGATCAAAATCGTTGGGTTCCGTGATATTAGGATCAAAATTTACAGGTTCTATACCATGTTGGTCGAAATCTGAGGGTTCCGTATTATTTTGAATCATTTGGTTGTATAATTCTTCTGCTAAGTAATGTCGCTGGGGTGGATTTCTATACATAACCGCATTTCCGGATGACATATCCATAGGTTGGGGTTGATTTTGTCGAACTATGGAAGATGTTGCCTGTCTTTTAGTGCCACGGTAAGATGGTTGTTGAAAATTGTTATTGTTATTTCTCTGCGAGAAATTATTTTGTCTGTTAGGATATAAGGGTATATTCTGCCTTATTACTCGATTTTGGTTATTTTGGAAATTTTGGGGTCTGTTTATGTTGGGATTTTGAACATTTCTCTGAGGATTGTATCTAAATTGACCATATCCTAGAAATTGATAGGGATTATTGTTCGTCTGTCTGTTCACATGTTGAACATTTTGGGGTCTTAAATTATGGTTAGTCGGTAGATTTTGACTTATTGGGGTATTATGGCTTATTTTATTGATTAAATTGCCACGGTTCTTGTACTGTATAAAGTTCTCCTCCTCTTGGGCAAAGCTTATAGCTTGTTCGAGGGATAATGGATTTTTTAAGCGAACTATTAATTGCATATTGTAGGGTAGGTTATTTATATATGCCTTTAAAATTAGGTTGCTATATTCCTGAATTCGTAAGATTTTGATGTTTCGCGCTATATTTTCCATATTAATTTTGGCAAAGAGTAGACTTCTAGCGTCTTGTAGTCTTATTCCGAATTGTTTTATAGTTTCATTTTTTTCCATTTTAAACGTTATCACGTCTTGAACTATACAATCTATTGATCTTCGATCTGCAAATGTTTCGATAATTGCGTTTTTCACTAAGTCCCATGTATTTAATTCTACGCGTGAGGCTATTAAGTCAGCTGCACGTCCCGTTAGTTTGGATAAAATTGTATCGAATAAACATACATTTATAGCTGCATTAGGGTCTTCGCGATTGATATGATTTGTTAAGAAATTATCGCATGAATTTATAAATCGTGTTATCAATTTCGTATTTCCGTCGAATGAGGGAATATTGTCTGCTTGGTATCTGATCAAGTTATAATTTGGATTTGCCATTCTTTATAAAATAGTTTTCAAAAATTCACGAAAAATATTCAAAAATGTTTATGAAAAATTCAAAAATATAAGGTATATATATGGATAAAATATATAGATAAAATATAAATCAAATATGTATAATCGTTAGGATAAATATTATAAAATTAGTAGGATAAAATTTATGTCTTAAAATTAAAAATGCCTTAAAATTATATTTTCTTACAACTAAGTTGCTCAAATCTTTTGAATTTTACTGCGTAAATATTCAAAAATTTCTTGCTTTCAGATGAAATTTTCTCTGCTCTTTTTTTGAACTTCTCACTGCGTGAGTTTGTCAAATTTTCCCACTGCGTGGTTTTTCTTAAAAAGAAAAGAAAACTTGGTCTGTTGTCTTTCTCTCTGAGCGATGCTTGTCCCGTTGAGCCGCACCAATAAGAACTTTTCGTTGCCCTGATTTTTGTGTTTCTCGAGCGATGCTTGTCTCTTGAAACCAATCAATAGGAACTTTTTCGTACTCTGGCCTGGAGGGCTGAGATCTGTCTCTTTTCGTTTTCCGCTGCCTTCGCTGATCGTTGAGACGAACCAGAATCTTGTTTTTGCGCGATGCAATTTTTGAAGACTCTGTCGAAAATTTTCTTCCGCACTTCGCCAGTTATCTCTGTGGAAAACTTTCGCGTTGCGCCGTTGAAAACTTTTTTCCTTCCGACTGCGCCAGTTATAATCGTGGGAGCGACTATAACGTTTTTAAAAAACAACTTGATTGAATTCTAAAAACTTTTATTTTTTCGGTTCTTTTTCAACAGAAAACTTTTTAAGACGCTTGATACAACAACACACACACTCACTCTGCCTTTGTTCGTTACTAGTATTTATAAACTTTAAATGCTGATTTGCAGAATGGTGTGTGCAGATAAAGACAAAACTGAAAACTAGTATTTTTAAAAAAAATTGAATTATTAGAAAAAAAAATTAGGTTTAGGTATATAACATTATTAATAAAAGAGTTATAAAGTTTTACGCAGAATTTAAAAATAAATTAGAAAATAGGATGTTCCATTTAAAAAAAACATGTTATATCGACCACATTTTTTTGAAGTACCCTGTATACTCAAAAATAATTTTAAGCTGTGTACCTTAACATTCCCTAAAACTATTGTATTTAACATTTTTTCATCATTCCCGAAACAAATGAAATAATGAACTTTACTCTATCGTTGACTCACCCTGTACAAGTTGTGCTCACCCCTTCAATAATTGCATTTACTTTTAGCTTATACATTGCTGACTATATATCAATCACCTTCTACTAGTGATTAACTTTAATTTTTAAGGCCCATACACGAAAAACCTTGTATTTAATTAAAAAAAGCAATGATAACTAAGTAAAAGTCCATGTATCTATAATTACAAACTTTATATCAGAAACACGTATAACGCACAATAATAATTTACGAAAAAAAAAGTGTAGGCGTTACAATTTAGCTTTAATATCATTCCCTCCTAAGATTTAATTTTTATTATTGCCCAAGCAAGGTCTGAGCAAATACGGATTAATTATTATTCTTTAATACTGTGAAACATAAAAGGCTCCTTAGACAGTCAAACTTAATTCTAAAAGTTAGTGCAAAGTTTAACGTATGTATCATACCACCTACTATTTATCATTTTATTTGCTAGTAAAGCATTAAACAGTGTCATTTCTGGGATTAGACCGTGTTAATTTGGAGTAACTCTCTTCATGACAAGGCGGCTTCTCACACGACTAGGATTGTAGTGCAGTTTTTGGCGCGAAAGCAAGTGCCAGTTCTTCACCACCACTTATTTGCGTGATTTAGCCCCTAGTGAGTTTTTTTATCGCCAAAAATCAAACTCCACATGAAAGGTCCACGCTGTGTCAATTTTGAGGACATTGAAGCAACTGTGACGCACGAGGTGAACATAACCTCAAAAGAAGGTTTTTCTAACGGTTTCACCTGGTTGTATGAACATTCTGATCATTGTATTGAGGGCAGAGAGGACCATTTTTAGTGTTCCGTACGGAATACTTATGAGATGACTTCGGTGTCTGTCTGTCTGTCCGTCCGTCTGTCACACCCGTTTTTTCTCCGAAACTATTTGTCATAGAAAGTTGAAATTTTGTAACAATATAGGAATTGATGGCTTAATCAGAGCTACGTAGTTTTGAAAGTTAAATTTTGAATTAAGGGGTTAGTTTTGGGGGGTGAAATAGGAAGTGAGAAAAAAAAATTATATATAAATAATGTAATACTTCCATAGATTTTCTTTGTATTATTTTTGAAAAATCGGGAAAAATCGCTGTTCTCCCCTCATCTCAAAAAGTACTTATCAAAAAATTTTGAAAAAGTTCTGGAATATTCTCCATGCGGTGTAGATTGAACGAGAATTATCACGACTGCATTACCATTAATAATTTATCTGGTATATAAAAAAAAAATAAAAATTTCAAGATCAAAGACTGGAAACAATCTTGGTTGAAAAGTCATTTGGGGCTTCTTTTGTTAAATCACTGATCATTTTATACCTCCGTAACAAAAATTTTTATTTTTATAAACAATCATCGTACAGAACACTAATTGCGCAAGTTCAACTTGCACTTGTTATTTTTTATAGTTCTTCCCCCCCCCCCCGCCTGAGTAGGGATTTTACTCTTTTTCATATCCTCAAGATATCGGCGGTGATGTCACAACCCGTCAACGTTGTTCAAGTGCCGAAACACAACGTTGTTCAAGTGCCGAAACATACATTTTTGTATTTCACAGCATCTTTTAGACAACGCGGTAGTGCTGCCATGGACGTTATTGCATTTCTTCGAACAACTACTATCTATGTACGTGACCAGGCCATATATACTTAAATAAAAGTATACCGACCTGTCGAGATTGGAACCCGAGACCTTCTGAACAGCAAGCAAGTACTAGACCATGGAGCCACATTTAGAAAATCAGAAGTACTAAAATGTTCACTTTTAATATTTATATTTTTTTATTAAGGCAGTCCGGGAACTTTCAATAACTATCTGTTATTAAGTCAATTATTAGTATTTAGAGCTAGGAACTATTAGTAGAAGGTGAAAGAATAGGAAAGTTTGTACCTTTCCTATTCTTTCATTCATATATTTAGGACAAAAAATCGAAATATCAAAAAATAATTTAGAGGCTGACTTGGATAGAAGAGTCTCGTTGGCTTGGTCTGCGTTCCGAAGGTTACATTCTATATTTAATTTGGACATCCCAAATATATTAAAAGCCAGAGTGATCGATCAATATGTACTGCCGGTATAAACATATGGCACTGAAACGTGGACTTTAAATAAAAGTATAATAAATAAACTCCAGGTAACCCAAAGAGCAATGGAGAGGAGAATGCTAAATATTAGACTCCAAGATCGTATTCCTAACATCGAGATACGAAGAAGATGAAAAGTGACAGATGTAATACAAGTTGTTAGGAGGCCTAGAGAACACCAAAGATGCCGAGGTAGACTACAGACAAGAAGGACGGATGAAATAAAAAGATTAGCAGGACACGATTGGATGCAAAAAGCAAACAATAGAGCTCATTGGAGACAACTTGGGAAGGCTTACATCTCACTATGGATGGAATAAGCTAATGATGATGATGATTTACAGCCTTATCAGTATTATTAAGAAGTATGAATATTACAATGACCCTATTAAATGTTTGTTGAACTGCTTTAAGAATTCAACTCCTAAACACATAAACGGTACCACAATGCAAATAGCCAAGTTACTAGAAACATTCCAGCATATGCACATCTTAAACTCTGGACTTGGGCTTTTTCATTCATTTATTAATCTCGAAGAGTAAAACTCCCTGAAGTTGTTTCGTGCAATCTTAGGTGAAGCGTCAGAAAATTACACGATCTAATTTCCAGAACCACGATATCTCGTCTAAGCAAGTCTGTGAAAGCTGCCGTTCCATGTTAGTAACGCAGTAATCCATCAAAAATGTTATCAGTGTGTATCTAGCAGATTGTTTCTAGGGTTCTGTGTAAAAGGAGGTAACCATGCGTCAATATTTCGACGGTTGATTTACAATTTCGCAAAGAAAACTTAAAATTAAGAAAGAAAGAACAAAATAAATACATTTTTATTCGAAAATGTATTTTGAGATATCCTCCTTTTACTCCACTTTATCACCTAATCCGCTACTAATATCAATCGATCCTGCGATAAATGTTACTGTCAATTCTATAAGGTACAGTCAGTCAAAGCTCATCTGTTTGACGGTCTAAGGTTACCCTTATAAAAGTCTTTAATTTTTTTTAAGAGGTTTTTTACTTACCTTTACTGTTCAGTATTAGGTATAAACAGCTTGAACATTATGTTGCATAACATGGCGTTTTTGCATTTTCAATTTAAGAAATTGTTTTTTACCAATATGGACATGTAACCTCAATCTAGGTGTATACTGTAAACAACAAAGTTTTATTGTTGACAGTAATAGGTAATTAAAAGAAGACATTTTTCATTTAACACCTGGTTTACTGAATTGAAACTTCGCACCTGAAACATGCATAATTTTTTTTGTAGTGTTGAGTTTGCAAAAAAAAATTAGTAAATTTTAAATCAAGAGAACCATCTCATGAGGCATTGAGTTATCAACAATTTTCGGCTAAAACCAGCACCAATACGATGTAACATTCATCGAATTTTTCTGATATGGTTATGTGTGAATATTTTAGTTCGGATATTATTTTTAGAGAAAATATTCTCTATAGTTTTAAGGGGATGTACCTAGTCATAGAGCAGAAAAAAAAAGCGTTTTTTTAGGAATTATTTTGGCGAAGCTATTCATTATTTAAATCAGATTTTTATTTTACATAATAATACATACCAACAGAAATAATAAAGCAAAATACAGACGAATATCGACAAGCACTGGAAAATCATATATAACACATAAACTACCAAAAAAAACTTGGTGAACTAAACGCACAAATAACCAACAGCCTACTCATGACTACAAAACAAATAGCAACATTGAAAAAAGATAAAACACAAAAATTAAGTGAAGGGGCACTAAATCTGATGAAACAGAGATGACTATTAAGAAATGATCCTGCAAATTGCAGATTAGAACTGGCAGAAATAGACAAAAAAATAAAGAAAAAGATCAGAGAAAACGTCAGACAGTACAGAAACTCGAAAATAGAAGAAACTTTGAAACACCTAAACAAGCAAATGAATGAAGGAAGACAACAAATAATAAAACTTATAAATAACTATAACCAAGAAATCGCACAAATCAAAGAGATAAAGGAAGCAAAATTGGTATAACAACTAAAGACGAAACGAAAAGAATCGCATTTTTAGAAGTTACCAGAAGCTCGAGAAAGGTACGTTTCTGCAATAAGTGCCAGCCGTGCTGTGCCGCTCTGCTTGACTAGACTTAGTAAGTCGCCGACAGAGTGCAGTATAAGCATCTATTTGTTATAGTTTTCCGCTACAGAGAAATATTATCAAATACTTATATGACACGAAAATATCGCAACCGCCCGGGAAAGAAGAAAGAAGTAGAGTGATAGTTATAAATGCGGGATCTGAAGAAATTCCCGATGTAACAACAGATGGAATAATGAACGCCTTACAACATATGCACAACAACAAAGAACCAGGGGATGATGAAATAACTATAGACATGATAAAGTATAGAGGGTCATCGATAATACAATATGTTCAAGCTCTATCTAAGAGGTGCCTCATAGAAAGTAAAATACTAACACCTTGGGCAAACGCCGTGATTGTGCTTATATTTAAAAACGGAAACAAATTTAAATTGGAGAATTACAGACCTATAGCTTCTTGTCGGTACTATAAAAAATCTTCACTAGAATCATAACATATAGATTAACGAACAAACTAGTCAGTTATCAATCACGTGAACAAGCGAGATTTAGACGGGGATACAGCACTTTAGACCATCGTCAAATTACTCGTGGAAAAAGCAAATGAATATAAAGTCACCTTTTTAATAGCAATGGTTGACTACGAAAAAACATTTGATTCGGTAGAGATATGAGCAGTCTTTAACGCCATAAGTAACGGCAGAGTCGATGAAAGGTACACAACTCTTCTTGAATACATATATAAAAATGTCACTTCACAAATAAGGCTTGAAGAGAAAACAAATAAAATTAAAATTAAAAGAAAAATTAAACCACCCGATATCCCCAAAGCTGTTCACTTTGACTCTAGAAGACATGTTCAAATCGTTAAAGTGGGAAAATAAAGGAATACTATTGGGCGATGAACGATTAAATCACTTAAGGTTCGCAGATGATATCACTCTGATCGCCAACACAAAAGAAGAAATATAAAAAATGCTGATGGAATTAAATATCAAGTCTCGAGAAATAGGTCTAAAAATAAACTTCACCAAAACCAAATATTTGAACAACGAAAGTGAAGATAACAGCCAGGAACTATTAATAGAAGGTGAAAGAATAGGAAAGGTACAAACATTCATACATTTAGGACAAAAAATCGAAATACTGTACAACTTTACTGAACAAACTCCCAGTTTCAAATATAGAACCTTAGAATAGTAGATGTGGATGTCTTGTCCCTTCTAAGAGGGATCATTGAAGAATCTCTTCGTATTATATTATAAAAGGAAAAGTTTAAAACACATTAAAATCGAGTTAAGGTCAGCGAAGGCTACCTGCTCTGAAAACCCTATGCAATGGCACTTCTTTTGAACTGCTGCAACTTCGTCAATTTTTAACCGATTCTTGTGAAACTTACAAAAAAATATTCTTAAGATATCTTACTAAAAACAAATGTAAAGATCCAAAAATTGAGTTTTTTTTACCCAAATGACTAGGTATATCACCTTAATGGTACAGTGCAACGTGCGCGATAAATGTATTTGTTATCATGTTTGCTGCTAGTTTTAAAGTTGTTTGCTACAATTTGTACAAATTTTGCCAGTCCCTTCAACAATTACATTTACTTTTAGCTTATACAGACTAGCCATCACTCACTTTCCACTAGTTTCCGTAATTAGTTTTAATTGTTAGAGCTTTTACACAACAAGCCTTGTATTTAATTGAAAAAAAGTAATGATAAATAAGTAAAAGTCCATGTACTTATAATTATAAACTTTATATCACAAACACGTATAACACAAACAAAGGCGTAGGCGTTACAATTTAGCTTTAATATCATTCTCTCCTAAGATTTAATTTTTATTATGCTGGGCGTTAAGTTGGAAGCATATATGTGTTGGTATGAACATGTTGCATGCATAGCAAAGAGAACTTCTCAAAAGCTGATAATATTATTTCGAACTAGAACGTTTGACACTCGACAACAGCTGTTCGATATAAAGCTAAAATTTAATCAGCGATGGAATACTGCTCCATGTCTGGGACTCTGCCCATACCTTGCATTTGTATTTTCATGGAAACTGTTCGACGGATGTAGATTGTTCCTCCCAAAGCGATGTATGTTAGAAATACACGTCACGCTAATACTTCAAATTCATATGAACTTCAACTTGTCCCGCCTTGTACAACCATTTTCAAGCAGTCTTTTATATGGAGAATCTTATCCTTTTGGAATGATTTTCCACTGAGTACAATTTAGAGCAATTCAAGAACAGCGTAAGTCTGTTTTTCGACACAGGCGTAAAAAATCGACCAAGTACAAGTCGAACTTGCGCAATGAGTGTCCTCTTCAATAATGGCTTAAAAATAAAAATTTGTGTCACGGAGGCATAAAATGATCAATGACTTCACAAAACACAAACCAAATGAGTTTTCAACAAAATTTGTTTCCGATCTTTGTTTTTATATATCGGATAAATTTCACAGGCCAACAAAACAAATATTTGTAAAAACTTTTTAAACCAATACATCTAAGTGTTATGTATTTTTGGGTACTGAAACCGCATGTGGTATCAGTTTTTTTGTATCACCCACAGTTTTCTCACAATATGACATCGACTAAATTTCAAAATAGGGAAAATTTGATACATAAAAAATAAAAACTTAAACCGTACTTTTATTTGATTAGGCTACAATTTTTACTCACAATAACATATTTCACTTCAATGCGAATATTTTTTCATATTTCCTTTCCCTTTTCTCTGTGAAGTTTCTTGTATAGCTTTTTTTTCGGTGTGATGCATTTTGTTGTTCTCTATGAAGTGACCAACAGTAATCACCCATCATGTTGATATTCCACCTTCCCTGGTATCGTTTCTCAAACTCCTTTATGTCCTGATGAAACCGTTCCACTCACATCGCCTAAGTTTTTAGGAAAAAGTCAAGATGAAGTGGACATTAAGGCTCATCAGACAACCCAGATTTTTGAACTTGTCTATCATATTAGCTACGATAAGTTCACAGTTAGCGTCTTTCACATTACCCAAAAACTTAGTCACAACTTCTTTAAATGATATCCAAGCCTCTTTTTCCTTTGTAATCATCTTTACTTCAAAGTTGAAATGAAATTTTTTACATAAATATTTAAAATATTCACGATCTTTAGGCAAGGCTTTCACAAATTGTTTCATTAAGCCTAACTTGATGTGTAGTGGTGGTAAAAGAACCTTTTTTGGGTCTACTAAAGTTTTATGCAAAATGTTTTTCTCGCCAGGTGTTAAAGTTTTTCTTACTGGCCATTGTTTTTTGGACCAATGTTGATCCCTTGCTCTGCTGTCCCACTCACATATAAAACATGGAAACTTTGTAAATCCCTTTTGTCGACCAAGGATCATGGAGCCAACTTTTAAATCTCCACATGGCATCGAATCGTGAGCTGGATAGTTAATTTTCTGTAAAATCATGCTAAGATTTTCGTAAGTTTCCTTCGTATGGACTGAATGAGCAACAGACAATGAAGCGCAAGTATTTCCGTTGTGTAATAGAACACCTTTTAAACTAGTTTTTGATGAGTCTATAAAAAGTCTCCAATCTTCCTTCTTATGCTCAAGGCCAAATTCGTTCATTAGACCATCAATATCATGGCAGTAAACAAAATCTTCTTCCTGCTTGAAAAACTAAGCAAACTGTTGATCTCTTGTTCTATAATGGTAAATAAATGTTCCAGATTCCAATAAATGTTTTTCTTACAGCGTAGAACCAAGCAATTCTGTTTTTTCCTTAGTCAAACCCAAATCTCTCTAAATCATTTAACTTAGCTTGTGTAAACAACTGTGATTTTGAATTTTCTAGAGAATAATGAAACTCATCATCATCCGGTCGACTTTCATTAGATTCGGGACTGAACTGTAAAACGTCATCAATAGACTGAGGTGGCTCAGCGACAGGAAGCCCGGTCCATGTTCTACCGGCCGATTAGCTGAAGTAAAGTTAGGATAGACAGTTACTTTCTTATTTTTGGAGTTATATCCAGAGACATCAACACTGCAAAAATAACATCATTTGAATTATTTTCTTGCTCTCTCCATACTATGGGTACTGCAAATCTAAAAGCGTTCTTTTCTTTCTTATATCATTTCCTAAGATCCTCGACACAAACATAACATACTTTGTGAGGTGCCCAACATTTTTCGTGATTACCGATTTCTACACCAAAATATACAAAGTATACCGTTTTTAGTCAGTAATGTTTCTTTTGTATTCTTTAACCATAAACTCACCGCATATATAACAAAAAGTGTTGGGAAAGTTAGCCATACTTTTAGTGTGAATTAAAGCTCATGAGTTAAACACTGCAATGCGAGGTTATATTAACTGGAAGAAAATAAACAGCTGTGACATTTATCGGAACTGCGAATCTAGTAACATTTGATTTTAATGCTAACTTTATAAAATTATGATTTTATTGCCAACCTAATAACATTCGAATGACAAAAAATAAACTTTTCACATTTTGAATCTTAAAATGAGAAAAATTGGTGGGTGATACAACTTTTTTATTATTATTTTCGAACTCAGCACACCAAAAAACATAGGAATCAAGTAAAATTATTAAAAAAGTTTTTTCATCTTTGGCCTCTATAATGATTGGTTGCAAAATAGTGTCGCTGATTCTCTCTTTAATAAATATAAATGTGTCTGGTATGTGTGTCCAGTCGCTAGTCTTCTGAACTTTACATTCTCTGATCTGTTGAGACTGTAATTGTGAAGAGGAGGAAAAACGAAAGGTTTTACCTCCCATAACTTGTTACTAGGATCTACCAGATCCCAATATAATTGAAAAACTTTTCTGTTGATTGAGATTAAAGTTTTTTGAAAATTATTAATGTGATTCTCTTCTAAGATATTATTGCCTTTCTCTATGACTTGTTTGGCTACTCGATCTACTATCTCGTTGCCCTTGATTCCCAGATGGCTTGGAATCCAAGTTAATATTATGGTTCTATTCCTAACATTGGCGATGTATAATAGGTCTGATATTTGTCTCAAGTAGGCATAGTTAGGATTGCAAGATTTGATAGCTTTTATGGCACTTAGGGAATCTGATACAATAAGGAATTTATTGTTTATATTGTAATTTATGGCATATCTAATTTCTTCTTTTATGGCTAACAATTCGGCAAAAAGATTGAGGAATGTGGAGGTAAGTGTTCTGTACGGAACACTAAAAAGATATAAAGAAAATATAAATCGTTTATTTGTAAATTAATAACAAAGGTCGATGGTACGAAGTACGATTTGCTAAATTTTTAGATTTGAAATCATACGTTCTTGGTCTGCGATATTATATCTGGCAGGTCACATAAACAATAACGTTATTCTTTTTCCACTAACATCTAATTTAAAACATTTCCCTAATCTTAAATCTACAAAGCTATAATTCTTTTCTTAATTGGATTTTTCTAATTTTGTATCTAATTCCTTCTGACAGCATACCAAAACAAAAAGACTTAACCTATAAATAAAGCGTCTTCACATACTTTTCTGACAGTTACACGAGGCTGATTGTTTGATATACTGGGTGAGGCAAATGGAAGAAAATGTTCTGTTTCTTAAAGTTAAAACGATGCATATGTTAGTCATATGTAATTATTAATCCTCAGTATCCTTTTCGTTCATGATATATTAGATTAAATATTTTTATAGATTACACTAGTTTACAAGGTTTGTGTTCATGAAATAATCCTCAACTTAGAAAAAATATTTAAAAATATTCAGGTCGTCAAACTTTTAAGATATTTAATAAGAAATATTTTACAAAAAAAAAAAATTAAAAGTACGAATTAACAATTAAAAATGACAAGTTTTAGCTCTTTTTTCTAAATACTTGTGTCTGTATCTCTTACAACAGACCAACGGTAGTCTCCTAGCATGTTCTGGTCGCAAAAACCTTGATAATTTTGCTCAAATAATTTTAGATCTTGATGAAACCGCTCGCCATGCTCATCACTTATACTTCCAAGGTTTTCCGGAAAAAAATCCAAATGGGAATGCCAAAAATGAATTTTGAGGGACATGTTCACACACATCAGTTCGTAATTCTGCAATAAATTTGCAACGATCTCTTGATAATTGCCATTTTATCTATTACCTAAAGAATCTCGAACGACAAGTTTGAAGGAATTCCAGACGGCCTTTTCAACGTCCGTCAAATGGCTCTCAAATGTTTTATCATCCAAAATTTTCCTGATTTGAGGACCTATAGATATTCCTTCTTTTAGTTTAGCCTCAGAAAGAATCGTGAATACACTGCATAAGTACAGAAACGCTGGCCCTGTCTTATTCAAAGCTGTGACAAATTTTTTCATTAAGCTTAACTTAATGTGAAGCGGTGGTAATTTAATTTTTTTTTGGGTTAACCAAATATGTTCATTTTACTTGGAACATATTCGGTTCTAATAGGCCAAAATTTCTTTTTATAGTGATCATTCTTTGCCCTCGAGTCCCATAAGCACAAGAAGCAACAGTACTTTGTGCCTTGCGAACCCAAAAGCATACCGATGACTTTTAGGTCACCACAGATATACCAATTGTGACATTCATATCTGATCAATTTAGTTAATCAGGGACATGTTATTTCATAAGTTTCTGTACAATTCCTTGCATGACCTATTCGGATAGAAGGCTTTTTATTTCCGTGTGTAAAAGAACAGCTTTGAGGCTTGTCTTCGAGGAATCGATAAATAGGCGCCGTTCTTCTGGGTTGTATGGTTGTTCATTTCTTCGAACAGTCCATTAACATCATGACAATAACAAAACTCATTTTCTTTTGTAAAACAAGCAGCATAGGTCTTACTCCTAGAGCGATAAATACTAACTCTTGTGTCAGGATCAAGCAACTCCCACTGGTGCAACCTTGAGGCAAATAATTCACTCTTGAACTTAGACAACTGCAAATCTCTCATAAGATCGTTGTGTTCAGGCTGAGTTATCAAATGTGGACTGTCCTCATCGCCGACAAAGTTATCCGAGCTGGACTGTTCACTGTCAGTGCTCTAGTGCAGTGGAATACTGCTCGATGTAGCTGTGAGATTTCGGGTTTGGTCTCTTCTGCCGGGTGATGTAGGAACTGGCAAATCCTTTGAATCACAGGTTTAGACACTGATGGAACATCTGCATATTCTATTTTATCTTTGTTTTTCGAGTTGAAACCAAAAGTCTTAGTCAAGCCAAAGTAACAGTCGGTTGCGTGGTTAGTTAGCTCTCTTCAAAACATTGGTTTATTAAAGTTCAGAGATCTGTTTTTACCTGAATACCAGTAGTTGACGTCCAGTCTGCAGTTTGTGCAAACCACATAAGGAACCCAGTATTTATCTTGATGTGACACTGGAAATCCAAAATAATGTAAATAGGCGTTTTACAGTGAGTTTGTTATAGGATAGTTTCGATTTAATTGAACAATTTTGCCACAAACGTAGCAAAAACGGTTTGGAGTAATTTTACACATTCTAGGGGACATTTTAGAACAATCTTTCGTATTTACTTTACTTCGTTATTTACAGAATCAAACAAAGAAATCATTACAGCTACTGCGGGTGGATGAGAAACTGAAAAGGTTTTATCTGAGAATTAGGACGTGCTAGCGGAAAACGAAAATATTTTATTAACTAGCCTACCTAACTTATTTAAAAAATATATGTTTCGATCGATGAACAAAAATAAGTATTTGTTTTATAAACTAGTGTTATTATTAGGCATTAAGAGAATTGTCTGATGTTAAGTCATTTCCAAAATGAAGCAAGTGCCCCTTCTTGCCTTGTTCCGTGTTTTTTTATGGTCATAGTGCACGGACTGGATTCATATTGCTCGTGAATCGCTGCGATTGTACTGTATATAATTCATTCTAAAGGAATAAGATTCTTCATATAAGAGGGTCGTTCCAAAAGTTCTCAGTCTAATAAAGAAAACTCAAGATTAAAGATAATTTTTTTAAATTTTGCTGTATATAGTAGCTACCCTGCAACTTTTAATACCCTCATTATAACAACCAATTCTGCAAAATAAGTGTTCGTCTCAGATTTAATTACTGGAAGCTAAATCTGGTGAATACAGTAGATGTGGAAGCACTTCGAAGCGAAAGTCATGCAGTTTTGCAGCAACAATCCGATAGATGTGTGAAGGCGCATTATGGTGATGAAAAAGTACTTTCTCTTTTCCGAGATATGATTGTTTCGACACCAATTGGTCCAGTAGTAAAGTATAATACTTCTTCAGTTAGTTTATGAGTACAACACCATGAAAATACCAAGAAACCGTAACCATAACTTGTCCTAAAGATGGAACCGTTTTTACATTCTAGGGAGCACTTTCACTTGCTCCCACCGATTGTTTCGACTGCTCCTTCATTCCTGGCGTGTAATGATGAATCTATGTTTCATCTGCCGTCGAAGAAATTTGCTGGAATTATGTTTAAACAAATCTAAACACTCTTTGGACATGTTTATTCGAATGCATTTTTGGTCGATTGTTAACAAACGTGGCGTCCATTGAGCGGAAAGCTTTCTCATACCCAAAAGATCGTATAAAATGTGGTGGACATGGCTTATCGAGGTATTTACAATTTTAACGAGGTCATGTATCTTCAGTCGGCAGCCATTAAGTACGCTATTTTAAATTTTGCTGTCACAATCTCGTCGGTTATAGAAGTTTTCGAGCATCTTGAGGCATCTTCACTTGATTTACGACCACTTTTAAATTCAGCAGCCCACTTCTTAATCGTCGATTACGAAGGAGAGGATTCATCAATCATCAGTTGATGTTCGAGGATTCAAAGTAAATAAAGAAACAAACATAGTGTCATCGGCAAAGATATATACTGGATCCTTTCCGGAATATCTTTAAAGAAGAAAGAGAAAAGGAGACGGTAGACTTCAGGGACACCCGGCATTGATAGTGAAGTCATTAAAAAAAATCCGGCTACTGCTAATCGCAAAGAACACTGAGATTATAAGAGAGTTATAAATAACACCTTTGGGACATTCCATGAGCCCTTAGCTTAGCCACCAATCCGTCATCCTAAATACGGTCGACTACCCTGGATAAATCAAGTGCAACGATTCTAGGTTCGCCAAAATCTTCAGTTGCGTGATTCCAAACACATGTAATAGTTAAGAGATCGTATCACGACATGTCAGCTGAACTAGGATTGACAGAAAAAACAACAAAACTCTAAATATACTTATCACAGTATTAGCGTAATAAATCAGTAAGATTTAACAATCTACATCTTTGATGGTTGTAAATCAACCATCCAAGCTTGGTTGATGGGTCTTGATACGCGACAATCGTCTTGAGATAGATTAATAGATGAGAGGACAGTAAGTAACTGCTGAAATATGGACTTTGTTCGATTTTAGTAGTTAATCTTGATTTTTATATATGTGGGATAAACCCTAGGGATTGCGCCGCCTAACGGTATATGTTAGCAACTCGCTAAACAATTTCTCTAATAGTTTGTGGTCTTAAGCAGCCCCCAACAGAGGACAGTTGTGCCTTCAAACTGACTTACAGCAGCCAGAGATAAAAATTGTTGTAACTTATTCACTCTTTGGACTAGTACTATCATAAGTTCTTTGAGTTTTGTTCTCTTCTCTTGTGATCCAAAGAAACGCGTCCTGAGATAGATTGCCAAATGAGAGGACAGTATATTACTGCTGTGATTCGTTCAATTTTAGTAGTTGATTTATTAGTTTCGACAACTTCTTAACAGGAATAGTGTCGCGTTTTCTATTATTTGTTTTAGATTAAAAACCTTATCTATATATGATCCTCCAACTGGGAACTTCACTTGCTCTTGTTGCTCTTGCTATTTATTATTAGATATAGAAATGTATGTACATTTCTGAGTATTCATTTACACTTTTATTTCTTTTCGAAATCAGTAATGGAAATGAAATAAAGAAAATGGTGCTTCTATTTGTAACACCCCGTATAGCGACGTGGGTCGACAAAACCACGTCTATATTAGGTTATGCAATCACGGCTATAAGGTGAACCGCATTTGTTGAGCCGATTGAAGTCCCAATTACGCCATTTGTAACGTTACTTTTGGGACCGATGCCGGCACGACTGATATTTCCATTAACCATTAGTCGTTAGATTCGGACATCGAAATACAGTTAAAGATAAACAAAAGATTGAAAATAACAGATTGATAAGTGATTTTACGAACTCATTATCGCTCATTGTTTTGCAGTTTTTTCCTCTTGACTGCATAGTAAAGAGTTTTTTTGCGCAATAGCTTTGCTCTCCTTGAAAAAACCGACAATTAAAAGTAACACAATAATATTAAAAAGTTTTTTGATCTCTACCGACAACTAATGACTTAACTCTAGTCTGTACGACTTTAAATATATATACATATGGATATATATATACATATGGATATATATATATATATATACATATGGATATATATATATATATATATATATATATATATATATATATATATATATAATACATTAAAATTCAGGGTTTCAATCCGTTCGTCTAACAATGATTTTGTACGACATTTTGCCAAAATCTCATTTGGCATTTTCAAGTCCTCTTGCTGCTGCTGCTACTACTCGATACTGTGTGTGATCCTCTTGCTGTTGCCGCTCGAAGCTATCTGCAGCAGTTAACAGTAGCAGTAACGCAGTTAGATTCTCCTCGTTGGACTTCTTACATTCCACTGTAAAATTTTCTGATTCTTATGAATCATATTTTTATTAGAATGGGTTGTCCGATTCATTTTCCATAAGCTGGTTTAGAATAAAATTTTTATTAAGTGTTGGGTTTCGGTAATTTTGAAAATTTGTAGAATATATCTCTTTCGTTTCGTTTGCTTGTAAAGATGATGAGGGTTCATCCCTATCAGTGTCTTGAAGGGTTAGAGTTAGATATATATATATATAT
Organism: Pachyrhynchus sulphureomaculatus; assembly: GCA_019049505.1. Classification (NCBI taxonomy): domain Eukaryota; kingdom Metazoa; phylum Arthropoda; class Insecta; order Coleoptera; family Curculionidae; genus Pachyrhynchus; species Pachyrhynchus sulphureomaculatus. Next base: position 223,043,676 of record CM032449.1, read on the forward strand.
ATATATATATATATATATATATATATATATATATATATATATATATATATATATATATATCTATATATATATCTATATATATATATATATATATATATATATATATATATATATATATATACATATATATATATATATATACATATATATATATATATATATATATACATATATATATATACATATATATATATATATATATATATATATATATATATATATATATATATATATATATATATGTATATATATATACATACATATATATATATATATATATATATATATATATATATATATATATATATATATATATATATATATATATATATATATATATATATATATATCTATATATATATATATATATATATATATATATATATATATATATATATATATATATATATATATACATATATATATATATATATACATATATATATATATATATATATATATACATATATATATATACATATATATATATATATATATATATATATATATATATATATATATATATATATATGTATATATATATACATACATATATATATATATATATATATATATATATATATATATATATATATATATATATATATATATATATATATATACATACATATATATATATATATATATATATATATATATATATATATATATACATACATATATATATATATATATATATATATATATATATATATATATATATATATATATATATATATATATATATATATATATATACATACATATATATATATATATATATATATATATATATATATATATATATATATATATATACATATATATATATATATATATATATATATATATATATATATATATATATATATTATATATATATATACATATTATATATATATATATATATATATATTATATATATACATACATATATATATATATATATATATATATATATACATACATATATATATATATATATATATATATATATATATATATATATATACATACATATATATATATATATATATATATATATATATATATATATATATATATATATATATATATACTGAGTTAAATGTGTGCTTAAGCTTCTTTATAAGCCCTCATCTATCCACTTTGGGGTATAGGCCTCTCTCATATTACGCCATGCATTTCGGCCTTCCGCTTTTCTATACCATGACAATCCTGCTTCTTTTTGGATAACATCTGCCCAACGTTGAAAAGGTCTATTTCTGCGTTCGCCCCAAGGCCGCCATTTGATGACTTTGGTGCACCATCTTTCTCGCTTCCTAACAGCCTGTCCCGCCCAGTTCCATTTAAGTGTGGTTATTGGTTGGATAATATCTGTCACCTTAGTCTTATGTCTAATCCACTCGTTAGTTTTGTGATGTTTTAGGGATATATTTAGTATTCGGCGTTCGACCGCTCGCTGGTGTACACGTAACTTGTTTACGTTGTTCTGGGTGAAGGTACCATGATAAGATACTAGAGTGGCCCTCACAATCGCCAGACGCCAACCCTATTGAAAACATTTGGTCTGTTGTAAAGAGAAAGCTCAGAGGAAAAACTCTGAGGACTTTGACTCAGTTGTCTCGCGAGATTCGAAAGATTTGGCGATCATTGCGAAAAATCGCGTTGACGGCATGCCCCGAAACTGCCAGGCGATTATGAATGCAGAAAGAATACATTGATTGCAAAAACTTGTAGCCTTTCGTTGCTACTCTTTTTTAGCCTCACGTTTGCGGCGCTATTTTATAACGTCTCCGTTGCGGTTCTATTTTGTAGCCCCAACTTTCTTTATTTTCAATAAATATTTTATTTATTAAATAGAAGCCGTTATTTGCCCCTTATGTATATCTTCATTTTTGAGAATGGATTGAGTGGATATTAATACTGATAGAGCAAAAATAGATATAAGCTAGCTCGTTTTTTACTGGTAGAGTACATGGAGATCGAGGTAATTTATGGACGCCTTTCGAAAATAGTCTCTATAGTTGTTTAAAACTTGGTTGTACAGTTTTGGGCACCATTCATTTAAAAATAAAAAGAATCTAAGTTCAGCTCAAACAATGCGAAAATACTGAAGACTATTTAGTTGTTAATATAAAATTGAGTTGGGTACAACGCTTATTTCCTGAAAGAAAGAGCAAGAGTTTAGTGAGATACTACACATTTAAATAAAGAAGGGTATATTAACAAAATAAAAATTCTTCCTCTTATTACACTCTTAAAATTACATAGACTTAATAAATAACTTTTTGTACTAAGAAAGTGCACACTATTTCGTAGAGTCTCTGAGTTGGAATTATTAAGTACTTAGCAAATGGCTTTAAAAATACGATATGAAAGTTTGAGAAATCGTCTTCGCAGATTACACGCGTTACGTAGTTGTTGGAAACACACATTGCAGACAGGAAGTGAGATATTTAAACTGGTGTGCTTATGATTTACTGCTTGGCTTCTCTTCGTGGGTTTTCTATAAGCTGGTTGGCCTCTCCTGGTGAGATTCTCATCAAAAATATTGTCTCAGCCACTACTCTCCTAGTCTCATTTGGCTAGCTAATCACCTTTTGACCCGAAATGCCTTAGGATGAGCAAAATATTTTAAGATCGGAAAAAGGCATCAAACTTGAGATCCATAAACAACACCCACTTGGTGATAAAAAAAAAGCCGTTACTGCACTACGACATGACGGAAGAAAAAAAAAAGCCTACTACGGCCTGATAAAGGAATAAGCCTTTACTTCATGACGGTGGAAAAAGTTACTACGGCATGCTGGAGGAAAAAGCCTTGAAAAATTCCACATGGCCGTTTATTTATCTTTTGCCCCTTCTTCAAAGTGAAGTCTGTAAAATGGTTCACTTCCGGGACGCAAAATCCGACGCATTCAATGCGAACTAAATAAGTTAAGTCGGCAACACGCATTACACACTGCTGGTTTAAGTTAAACTGCTCAAAAATTTAAAGTCACTGCTTAATCAAATTACACTGCTCAAAAATTTAAACTCACTGCTTAACTTAAATCATCAATTATTACAGGAATTATAGAAAAAAATGATGTTGTAACATGATCTTAATATCTAAGAAAAAATGAATGTTACAAACTGTTCTCGAAACATATTTTTTTCAAGAATATGAGTGGTCACGTTCTTACTTGACAGACTTATTGGGCGTTGAGCCGTGGTTGTTTTTTGTTGTAAGGGTATATTATTTTTAAGCGGTGGGTTTTGTTGAGTCATGATTCCCGTAATCCTATTAATTAATTGGGGTGGGCGAAGTTCTCCCCCCTCCAATATAATTTATTTTTACCTCATCCCGGCTAACTAAACTTTAGTCAGATTTTTAATTGTTATATAGAAGGTTATAATTAGTTAATAAGAAAAATTGTATTAATTGACAAGGTTTGATTCAGCAAACAACTTACCAGGATCCTATGTAAAACACTTGTTAGTCTCACAGAGAACATCAACTTATGCACAGCTGTTTCGACAAAGACCTAACAGCGAATGGCGTCCGTTTATATATTTTATTTCACCAAAAACAGCAAACAATGCGGTATTCCATCGAACCGCTTCACTGTACGCTTGTGATGTAGATGTAGATGTGTAGATTAGTCATATTTACCACGCCTCGTTCGAATTTTTTTACATCACAAACATCTTCCGTTGTAACCTTTATCTAGATTAATGTCAACAAACTGTTCGTGATTTCCTAAAAAGCAATAAAAAACTATATTTAACGATTTCTTTAAGGTGTGACGTCCAGTTTTTTGGACACCCGATATATATCTCCTTGAATTTATTAGCATTAAAAAAACATTTAAAAAATCCTTCTGTTACTGTCTAAAATTTTTAAACAACATCAATAACAAACATAAATAATGAATCAAGTCGAATTTGTTGTAAGTTTTGGCGGCACATTAAATCAGGAATTTGTAATAATTAAAATAGGGGAACGAAGGTAAAAAGAGCACAATACATAATTTGTTTTTTTTTATCTTAGTAAATACTAGTTCTACAATTGCTTATAATGCAGTCGTCCGTCTCAGTCTTTTACTTTCTGCTTGGAGGTAAGGCATAACCTTTCTTTATTATAGTTTGGACAAATTCATTTCAACATTAGGTGTTACTCTAACCTGGGACCCCTTTATAATTTTAGTTTTAATCTTTGTTTGCAATACCTTATTGTGTGCTGACGATCTTAAAATATAAGATACAATTTCGTCTACCAATTACTTTTTTTATAACATAACACATATGCTGCAGGAAAATTCCTAAACTGGTATAAGAGAGACACGTTTTTGGGAAAAGCGATTCACGTTGGTCTTGACTCGCTGTAAATTCTACTCAGTTCTCCATATAAAAGATTATTTAAAAAAGGTTTACGAGGAGTGACAGACTGAACTTCGTATGAATGTGATGTATTAGTACGACTTGTATTTCTAGCATATACCGCTCCGGGAGGAATTCAGCGGGCTGTATCCATAGAACACTTTCCATAAAAATGCTTGTAGACCGGACTCAAGTCGCCGATGTTCCAAGGAACCAAGGTTGCTGATGATTTCTAGGTCTCCAATCAGGCGAACAGTTCTATTCTGGTTTTGGAGCAGATCCTCAACATGGGAGCAGTATTCCATCGTTGGTCGAATTGCAGCTTTGGATAGAATTAACAGTTGTTGAAGATTGCGAAACTCTCCAGATCGAAATAAAATTCTCAACTTTTGCATGCAAAATGCTCATTCCAAGACATATTTCCTCCCAAGTTAAAGCCCACCACATTGAGTGACGATGTGATCAGTTCCATAACGTTAAGATTTAACAAAAAAAAAAGGCTGCCGTGGTTTGTGTAGCATTAAATTTTACTTGGTTACTGTCACGCCAAGATAGAGTTTCTGCCAGGTCTGGGTTAAATTGAACGACGTCCTTCCGTCTGCTGATATTTGCATGAGAATCCGATGTTCGCGGGTTCAGAGTAAATGAAGAAATAACCGTTCTGTCATCCGCAAAATTGTAGACTGGATTCCTAGTCATTTTCAGCAGATCGTTAATGTAAATGAGAAAGACAGTAGGAGATAGGATGAAACCTTGAGGTACACTGGCGTTGATGGTGAAGAGATTAGAAAAAGATTATAATCACCATGAATTTTTTCAGGATTTTTGAAACACTTTTTAACCATTCAGTATTTTGACCTACATATATGCACCGGGATTTTGTTTTAGAACAAAAAAATCGTAAAAAAAAAAAACAACGAATTGTTAAAAAATTGCGTCATTTTATGGACTAATGGGGGGGAGTGTGTCCAGTTGACCAAGAATATATGTATATATATATATATATATATATATATATATATATATATATATATATATATATATATATATGTATACACACAGAATTGAAACGATTGAGGATTGTGTGGGATTGCAGGGTGATTTGGATAGACTTAGTGTCTAGTGTCAGTTAAACGGTATCATTTTAAATACTTATAAATGCTTCCATATGTCTTTCTCGAGATCGCGCAATCCATTGTTTTTTGATTACAGCATAATGGGACTTTGCTCGAGTCCGTGGTTAGCGTTAGGGATCTGGGGGTTAAATTTGATTCGACACTGAGTTTTATTCCTTATATAACCGAGGTAACGTCTAGGTCTCTGAGGATGCTTGGCGTTGCTCATCAGAATTTTCTTCCATTACCTCTATAACAATGCTGTATGGTTTGTTGGTTAGACCTCTCTTAAAATATTGCTCATGTGTGTCAAATCCACCTTTTGCTTGCCATGCTAGGAGCTTGGAACTTGTTCAGAGTAAATTTCTACATCATATTAATTATAAATTCTTCAACAATGATTCTTTTGGTTATTCAAAACTGACATCTATATTAAACTTGAATACCCTGTCTAATCGGAGAGTTCAACGAGATCTTGTAATGTTCTTTAAAATTGTAAATGTCATCGTAAATTGTCCAGAACTTTTATCTCAGATTAATTTGTATGCACCCTCTAGACATACTAAATCTACGTTGTCCTTCTTCAAACCTTATTATAAGACAACCTATGGAGCTAATACCTTCGTGACAAGATCTATGGGAATTGTAAATAACTGCCCATCACTGGACTTGTTCTCCAGATCCTTGTCTCTTTTTAAGAGGCAGATCGAGGTTCTTTTCTGAATTTCTTAGTTTTAACCTTCAGTTTAAGGGTCATTTAGAGGAGTACACTTTTGTATTTTGTCTTTATGAGTTGAATGGGCATGTCCCGTAAATAAATAAATAAAATTAAATAAAATAAATAAAATTCACCATTTTGAATAAAAAAAGCCATAATGCCCTATTCTCCCCTGCGTTAAATTAATGAGATTGGCTTTGTGGTAATCTTCAATTTTAGAATGATATGCGATCAAAAAAATAATGCTGCTGAATTTTTTAATAATAAAATATAGATTTGTTATTAATTTCTGCCCGAGGAATTGGTTTTTATTAATTTTTTAAGCTTTTTTAGTCTATTAATCAGCTTGTAATGAGAAGAAAAGCTGCTTAGAGTAATTATTGATTTTGTAGCTTTTTTTTGTCAATATGATATAATAATTGAATAATTTTGTAAATAATGAATGTGAGCCAGAGTGAAAACTGTCACAACCTTGTCAAAATAATAATAAATAATTTCTTCGGCAAGAGAAATAACGACCCTCCAAGGTTTAGTATCCTCGAATTATTACTTAATTATTTGTTTTTAATATAAAGGGTTGTTGCAAAAGATTTGAGTTTTTTAGAGTCAAAATTGCGACATATACAGAGACACTCACTATAAGTACAGTGCTGGATGTAGGCCTTCCCCCTGAATTTCAATCTCAATCTATTTGTAGCTATTGTCATCCATCCAATGCCCGCAACCCTCTGTATGTTATCCCGTCATCTTGTTTTGGGACGTCCTACGCTCCTTCTTTGTTCTCGTGGTCTCCATTCTAATGTTCGCTTGGTTCATCAATCATCGGTCATGCGTGCTACATGTCCAGCCTATTGCCACTTTCTTTCTGCTACGTGCTCTATAATATCCTTTAATTTCGTTTGTTCACGTATCCACTTGTTTCTTTTTTTTATCTTTAAATTTTATCCCGTTCATCTGTCTTTCGTGTGCTCTCTGGGTTCAAGCTAGTTTTTGTATATCGGCTTTATTCAGTGTCCAAGTTTTAGCCCCATATGTAATTACGCGTAGGATGCACTGGTCGTAAACTTTGGCCTTCGACTTATTTTGGATTTAATTTCTCGAATGCGCACCATTCAACCCTGATTCTTCTTGAAATCTCATCCGAGACACTGCCTCTCGTCCTAATAATTGTTTGCCCCAGATACACATAATTCTTAACAATGTCGAGAGCTGTTCCTTCTAAATTTATAACTATGTTGTTATTAGTGTTCCTTAATACTTTTGTCTTACTTTTTGGTGTTCCGTACGGAACACTTATAAGATCACTTCGGTGTCTGTCTATCTATCTGTCTGTATGTCAGTCCGTCTGTCACACCCGATTTTCTCCGAAACTATTGGACACAGAAAGTTGAATTTTGGCACTAATATAGGAATTAATGGCCTCATCAGAGCCGTGTAGTTGTAAAAGTTAAATTTTGACTTAAAAGGTTAGTTTTAGGGGGGAAAGTGAATTTTTTTTTACCAGGTCATCGAGTGGGGCGTCAAATGAAAGCTTATAAAACACGAATTTAAAAATATTTATGATGTAATACTCGCGCAAATTTTTATTCATAATATTTAAAAAAAAAGGCCAATAATCGCTGTCCATATATAAATAATGTAATACTGGCGCACACAAATTGCGAAAAATCGCTGTCACCCTCCCTTATCTTGAAAAGTACTTATCAAAAAAATTTTGGAATATTGTCCACAGAGTGTAAATTGAACGAAAAGTATCACAACAATTTATCTGGTATATAAAAAAAACAAAAATTTCAAAGTCATCAGTTTTCAGTAAAGATCGAAAAAAACTTCAATGCAATCAACGTACGGAACACTAATTGCGCAAGTTCGACTTGAACTTGGCTATATATATATATATATATATATATATATATATATATATATATATATATATATATATATATATATATATATATATATATTGTTATATATAAAAGGGTGTTTTTTATAGAGGTATAAAACTTTAAGTTAGCAACACTTTTTTAACTGGCGGCCATTTTGTCAGCTGTCAAGTCATTTATGTTTAGTTTGGTTTGGCATTTTAACATGAATAGACTGACGCTTGAACAACGCTTCCAAATTGTGCAAATTTATTTTGAAAATCATGGTTCTGTTCGAAATACGTATCGCGCACTACGTCCATTTTACGGTCAACATAATTGTCCATCAGAACAATTAATTCGATTAACTATGGAACGTTTTCGCACCACGTTTACTCTAAAGGATAATACGCATCCACAGAGACGTCATACAGTGCGTACAGAAGAAGTCATTGCTGCTGTAGAGCGTAGCGTAGAGGAAGACCCGAATCAGTCTATCCGCCATCGTGCACAGGAATTGGATATGTGCCCATCCACTTTATGGAAGATTTTGCGGAAAGATCTTGGTTTGCGTGCTTACAAAATCCAACTCGTGCAACAATTGAAGCCACACGATCACCTAGCAAGGCGTAGATTCGGTGAATGGGCCCAAAACAAGATTGCCGTTGATCCCGATTTTCATAAGCGAATTTTGTTTAGCGATGAAGTTCACTTTTGTTTGAATGGATACGTCAATAAACAAAACTGCCGTATTTGGAGTGATGATAATCCTCAAGTGTATGTTGAGACACCGTTACATCCAGAAAAACTGACTGTTTGGTGTGCTTTATGGGCTGGTGGAATCATTGGTCCGTACTTCTTTAGAAACGATGCTGGTCAGAACGTTACAGTCAATGGTGACCGCTATAGAGCCATGATTACTGACTTTTTCGTTCATCAATTGAACAACCATGATGTGCACGAGCTGTGGTTTCAACAAGACGGCGCAACATGTCACACAGCTCGTGCCACAATTGATTTATTGAAGGAAACGTTTGGTAACCGCATAGTTTCACGTTTCGGACCCGTGAATTGGCCTCCAAGATCGTGCGATTTAACGCCGCTAGACTATTTTCTGTGGGGATATGTGAAGTCGCTAGTCTACGCCGATAAGCCCGAAACGTGGTCAACACTTGGAGGACAACATTCGCCGCGTTACGGCCACAAATGTTGTAAAAAGTCATCGAAAATTGGACCTACAGATTAGACTACGTCCGAGCCAGCCGTGGCGGTCATATGCCAGAAGTCATATTTAAATTATAATGCCAGAAGATTATCTTTCGAATAAAGTAAATTTCATGTCACTTTAAAAAATTCATCTTTGTTTTATTCCATTTCAAAGTTCTATACCTCTATAAAAAACATATATAATATATATATATATATATATATATATATATATATATATATATATATATATATATATAGAGGTACATATTAGACCAAATAAGAGACATTTTGTTTGACTATAATCCTGTCTATCATTGTAAAACTTCTGTGATTTCTGAGCAGAAAATTGTGACAAGTGGTTTTCACAGGCCGCTTTTGAAACTAGGCCGCTCCTTGATTTGTCGGTGCGATATCATTTTTCTCGGTATGGCGGACTAGCGTGAGATGCACGGGCGCGGAGCAAGTCAGGTGGGTATCATTGAAATTAGGCGTTCGGCATATTTTCGTTACCAAATGGGTACTGAGCGCACCGAGAAAAAACGATACCGCACCGACAAATCAGGGAGCGGCCTAACTTAACGCCATTCAGAGAGTTCTGCAAAGTTCGAAACAAGTGGTAGTCTGACGGTGCATGGTCCCGGCTATATAGTGGGTGGATTAGAACTTCCTAGTTAAGCTCTTTCAATTTTTACCAAGTCATCAGAATGTGTGTTGCCTCGTATTGTTATGCAGGAAACACTTTCTGTTGACTAATTCCAGCCAAATTTTTTCGATCGCTTGCTTCAATCTTGTCAATTGCTGACAGTAGAGTACAGAATGTTGCAGCAGCTCATGACACACGATCCTCTTCCGATACTACCAAACACACAGCATTTCCTTGTTTGGCGTCAATCGGGGCTTTGCCCTAGTCTGTGGAGCTTCATCCTTTTGATATTGGATATTTATTTAAAAAAATAATTTTTTTGTAGTAAAGTATACTTGTATATGGAGTGAAAGAAATAAAGTAGAGGTTTAGAAGAATTGTTTTCCCATTTTACCAGAAATGGGATATAAAGGGGTCTATTTTTACATTTTCGTCGATCTGTCTACCAGTCTGTCAATCTGTTGTCACGAGATGAAAATATTTGAAGTAAGGATGAAATCTAGAGTTTTAAAGTGATGTTGTTTTACAGGAAGGGGGTGAAAAAGGTGCCAGTTTACCCACTATACACTAGAAAAGATTAAATTTAGTACCTACAGTCTGTCAAGTAAGAACGGGTTCGCGATAATTCATTTTTGGTAGATAAGATTCTAGCAATTCAACAAAAAATCGATAGAGGGAAACTTTATCTACGACGCATTTTAGTAAAAGTACCAGTCGTTTCCGAACTTTCGTCGAAATCACGTAAAATCCAAAATGAGTCACTTGTTTGCGCGTCGGTTCGAGGCAGTTTTTCTTTGTTCCCATCCAAATGGGTCTAAAATGACACATTCCGCGGCCCGCTAAATATATTTAAAAGTTAATATCGTTTGTAAAGAAGTGCGTAAATCACTTTAACGAGACGAGAAATGACTTGCCAAACCATGGCTCGGTAGGTGAAGTCACTCCGAAAGTCGAAAAATGAATCTTCTTTTTGTTTTCACGGAGCTCGAAATTGGGGCTGCCTCAAAGAGCTGCAAAATTAAGAAAATCGGGTTTGATTGGGTCCCATGAGACCATTCGATAACATCTTCGTCCTCTTACTTACTTACTTATTCTTAAGTCTTTCTACCGTGAGGCGTAAGACTGTGGAGTTGAGTTGATCAACCTCTTCCACTCCTTCCTATTCTGTGTCAAGTTCTTAATTTCACTCCACTAAATATTTCTCTCCTGGGCAGTCTTCTTTGCTTCCTCTTGCCATGTTTTCCCAGGTTTTCCTCTTCTATTTACTCCCTGCACTCGCGCCTCATATATTCATTTTGTTAGTCTTTCTTCCGTCATCTTGTGTATATGTCCCAGCTATCCCAGTTGTCTGTCCCAAATTTTTGTCACTATTGGTTTTATTTTGAATTTGTTTCTGAATAGTTCGTTCCTGATTTTGTCCCTTCTTGATTTTCCATCTATTTTTCTCAGGAATCTCATTTCCGTTGCGTTTATTCTACTCTTGTCCTTACTTGTGAGGGTCCCTGGTTCACTACCGTATAATAATATGAGGTTTACTATTTTTTTAACTACCTTAATCTTTACATCTGTTGTTATTTCTCTTTCCTCAAGGAATGTTTTTCTTAAACCAGTGTATATTCTACTCAGTATATATCACCACTACACCAAACACTTTATTTTTGCACTCGACGCGCGTTTCGCTAACCGTGTTAGCTTCAGCTGATGAAGCTAACATGGTTAGCGAAAACGCGCGTCGAGTGCAAAAATAAAGTGTTTGGTGTAGTGGTGATATATACTGATTAGTATCATTGTGCCAAAGATTCCACATTCCCAACTAAGTGTATATTCTTCCTACTTCTACTATTTATTCCCTTTTTCCGTTTTCCGTTTCCTTCTATTATTGATCCTAGGTATTTGAACTCTTCAACTTGTTCTATACTCAGTCTGTTTATTCGTGTTTTTTATTCTCTTGTCTTATTATCATCGATTTCATCTTCTGTATATTTATTCTCATATTTATAATATTCAGTTCCTCGTTTAGATTATTTAGGTTGTACTATAAGTTTTCTTCTGTGTCTGCTATTATCGCCATATCTTCCGCAAAAAGTAGTTCTGATATTTCGATTTTTTGCATTCTCCAGTATCCCAACATCATCGGTACTCATTTTCTGCTCAATGCCTCGTTTAACACTATTGCAAATAATAAAGGGCTCAGCACACATCCTTGTTTTAGGCCGCTTGTTATTTCGAAATCTCATGACTCTTCATTATTGGTTCTTACCCTATTTTTTGTTGTATTGTATATACTTTTTATCACTTCCGTTATTTCTCTGTCTACTCCACATTTTTATAGGCTTTTCCATACATCCTCTCGTCTTACTCTATCGAATGCCTTTTCTAAGTCGATGAAAGCTATGTGTAATTCTTTATTTTTACTTATGCACTTTCTGTCTTAATATAAATATGGGGTCCTGTGTACTCCTGCCTTTTCTAAAGCCATATTGGGTTTCTTCTAGAGGCTCTTTTATTCTTGTTTCTATTATTCTAACGAGTACTTTGGCTGGTAGACTCATTACTGTTATGCCTCTATATTTTTGCCACTCTCTTACGTCTCCTTTTTTATGAATTGGCAGGATAATACCAGTATTCCATTCCTTGGGTACTCTCTTTTCTTTTACGATCTTGCTTCATAACTTGGTAAAATCTGTTCTTCTCTCTTCCTCTAGGCTTTTCAGCATTTCCGGTGTGATTTCGTCGACTCCAGCTGGTTCACCTGTCTTCAATTTCGCTATGGCTTCATTGACCTCATCTTCAGAAACAGTTTTTACTTGACAGATTGCATTTTAGAATTGCGTGTTTCTAAGGAAAGTCCTCGGCAAATTATTTTATAGATTTTTTCAGCAATAAACTTAACAATATATAATCGTAATATTTTTGGGACACTTAATACAATTTTAACCAAACAACTATGACAAACGCAAAGGTAGAAAAATATTTTTTAAATCGTATCAAATAAATGAGCTTCATTTTAAATCGCAGCATGTGGCCACAAATAGAAGTTTGGTCTAATGTTGAACAGTGGGAAGTCGGCGGGTTCAAGCTGGCATAAAATACTTTTTTATGTTTAGATCACGGTAACCTTCGGAACCAAAAACCCAATGGTACATGACCATTTATTATTTTTCGTTGAACCGTTAGCTTCTAACATGGGAAACTGAAATTTTTTTATGCCTTTTTTCATTTTAATTTGTTATAGCTTCATTATTTGGTTGAAGAGTAACTGCGGTTACACAACGAAATAATTAACAATCAAAACACCCACATTCTGTCCCTTTTTTAGTGATTTTTTCATCGTAAAACCTGTAAAGTTATCAGTTTTGACAACAATTTCTGTTAATTTCAATTTCCTACATCAAATAGTTGAGAGATGAGTAAATCGGCTCTGACAGACAAATAGACAGACACGTAGGTGTTCCGTTTTTCAATTTTGATACGGAACCCTACAAATGTGTATCCGTAAAAAAATTATAATAAATAAATATCGTTTTAGTACCTGTCTTCTTAGTAAATAAACCTCTGCAAGCCGAAATTTCGAATTAGGTTTCCTCTGTAGGAGTTTACTAATTGATTATTTAATGTTTAGATTTTATTCATCTATCAATTCATTATAATTAATTACTGAAAACATGCTATATATTTTCCTTTAGTTTGTTTTATTCTTGTTACAATTTATATGTTTCAAAGTAGATTATAAATGTTAATTTGAAAATTATTTAAAATACGCTTTATTTCCTTTTCCTTTCCTACGATACTAGCCTTAAAATTTAAAACTAAACTAACTTGTAATAGTCTAAATTAACTTCTCAACTTTGTTTTTATTTGCAGGTAAGACCGGAAGTCCAGATTTTATTGGAGCAAGTTTATCGGTAAGAAAAGGCGATTTTTCGCCAACAACATATTAGAGGGATATTACAGAGATTTTGCAACACTTATTTTGGCAGGCCACTGTCCTTATCTTTATTTAAGGCATGTGCAATAATAAAGGAAAGAAATTAAAGATATACGGACTCAGCTTTTATCGTTATTTGAAGCATGCACCCACCGTTGGGAGCTTGCGCAGTAATCAAACAAAATAAGAGAAACTTTTATTAGGGATAACGATTTTCCATATTTAAAAACTTATAAGAATGGTTATTTGAAGTTCGTTATTCTTGTGGCTATTATAATAGGACCTGTTTTCTTTTTCTGCTTAGGTATACAACAGACATCAGCGGATCGTGGGGTGAATGAAAAAAATAAGAGGAATACTAACCTAACTTTACGTTTACTTTATTTTATTGCAAATCTGCCGTACTATGAAAGTGCAATTCCTTGGCGTTAATATCGCGCATGCTTGAGATAAGGATAAGGGTGTGTAAAAAAATTAGCGTTGCAAAATCTCTCTATTAACGAAGTTATAAAAAAGCTTATTTGAAAAGTTCGCTGTTCTCATCGCTATTATGAGTGGGCCTTCTTTTCTACTTAGGTACACAAAAATTTAAAAAATACCCTAAAAATAAAATTATATTCTTTTATTATAAATAACACAAACAATCGACTAGAGTTAGGGTTATGTTGAGATTTTGGAATCACTGATATAACACTTCATTTTTGTACTCGAGACGTGTCTTTCTGACCATGTTAGCATCCTCAGGAGAGATGACCGACTGTCGGCTTAGTAATTGCTCCTGATGATGCTAACCCGTGTCAACTGCAAAAATAAAGTATTTGGTTTAAAGATGATAACGAGTGTTAGGATACGATAATATTATTTTTATCTGCATAAATGATTTCGGAAGTGAACTAAATTATTCTGGATGTGGTAGAGTAAAGCATTTAAAATTAATTACTATTATGTAAAATTAGATATTTCTTTATAGGAGTATCATGTGCAAGATATGCTATTTTACTATGTATTTTATCATCGGCCTTTCGTATTAATTTAGAAATATTGATGGAAGTAGTAAAATCCATTTGTTTGGAGTTGATAGCACACAACATGCGTTATAAACATTAAGCTGTCATAAACCATAAGCGTCCGAAATTTCTCTACCAATTATTTGCATTTTTAGTTTTAATCACCTTTATTTTCTATCTCTATACAACAGTGCACTGTTGTATAGAGATAGAAAATAAAGGTGATTGAAACTAAACATATAAATAATTGGTAGAGAAATTTCGGACGCTTATGGTTTATGACAGCTTAATGTTTATAACCCATGTTGTGTGCTATTAACTCCAAACAAACGGACTTTAGATTGAACGAAAATTATCACGAGTGCGTTACCTTTGATAATTTATCTGGTATATAAAAAAACACTTTTTGGAGGTAATCAGTTTTCAACCAAGATCGGAAACAAATTTTGTTGAAAACTCGTCAGTATTTTTTTTTATTTTAAAATCGCCATACGGAACACTAATTGCGCAAGTCCGACTTACATATGGCACGTTTTTGGTTTTAATACGATGCTGCCACATACTATGAAAGTTTAAATTTAAGATATTTTGCACATTTTTGAAGATAAATATAAGTAAATTTTTCAATTTTATTATTGACTGAACAAATTTTGTCATCCCAAATGGCTAATGTGCCTCTTTTTTAAAAATTCTTAATTTATTGTAATCGGGTAAATGTAAAGATAAAATTTTATTTTCAAAAAAAGGATTTTACTTTTATTAAATTGTGGTTCAACCCATTTTAGCCTACATTTTCAATTTGTATTTATGCATATTAATTCATTCCTTAATTATTGTTATTAACGCAAACAAAGATCTTTATTTTTATTATTAAAAAATAGCAATAAACTTTTTTTATGAAGATATAAAACCTCGTATACGAGAGTTTATTGATAAATCTGATAAATTTTTACGAAATAGTGGAAAATTTTGTTGCGGTTGAATTTTCAAAGTTAAATCATAACTTAAGGGGTCAGTTTTGAGGGGTAAAATATGAAATAAAAAGAACGTCAGTCATCGAGTGGGGTGTCAAATGAAAGCTTCTAAAAAAACTTGAGCGCAAAAATATATATGACGGAGTATTATGTCATACGATATAATACTCGTGCAAAGTTTTCATTATATTATTTTTAAAAATGGTCAAAAATCGCTATCCCCCACTAAGAGTAGTCATTAAAAAATTTCGGAAAAGTTCTAGAATATTCTCCATAAGGTGCAGATTGACTGAAAATTATCACGAGTTTGATAATTGATCTGGTATATAAAAACAATGATCGGAAACAAACGTTATTTGATTTGATTGAAGTTAGTTCGAAAAATCTCCATACACCACCTGGTCTCTATACTATTTTTCTGTTATGTTTAACTAATTAATTGGAACTGTGAGAAAACATGGTTAAATTAATATCTGAAACTTAACCAACGAGGATTAGTATTAAACACAACTACGGAACATTTTATTTAGAAGTTACATCATTCTTATAAAAATGTAAACAAAAATAAGACACCAAAAAATTAATAGCACCACCCGAAAGAACAACGAATTTTACAGAAAAATTTTTTTTTAGTTTTACCGTAATTTAAAAAAATATTTAAAATAAAATGGCTGGTTTAATCCCTCTAGTTGTAGTAGGAATTATGCTTCCAACCTCATTTATGATTAAATTAACGTTTCTGTATATTCTGAAATTAGCTAAAAATTGAAAATGACATATCCAGTATGACGACCAGAGAGTACGTAATTCATTTAATTTCTTCGAGTAATTTAAAATTTTTGTATTTTCAACTGTTTTCTTTGTACCTGGATGTTTATATGAAATATGAGTACTTTATACTTAAAGCTTAAACTTTTATCTTTCATTTCCCACTTTTAAATATATGTTTTTTTATTTTAAGTTTAAGTTGGATGATTAATAATAAGCAAAAAAGACGTTTTTCATGAACATTTTTTTAAGAGCAAAATTACAAAAAAAAGAGAGAGTTTTTTAAACTTTTTAATGATTTTTTAATATCTAGTATACTTTTAACTGTAACTAAAAAAATGTCCGAGTTTTTTTTTTGATTATTTCGTACTGCTTTGATCGTAAATTTGCCGTGGCGTACTATGGCAGGCAAATTTTCATATTTTGAAACGCGATTTCTAGATAACACAGACAATGTGGGTATTTTTAATTATTCATATATTGAAACTTAAGATATAGTGATAATATATACACAAGGATTTTTTTTTCAATACTATATTTTATTAAATATTTGTAAATTAGTGTATGCCCGTTAAAATCGTGCAAACAAAAATTTCGTTTTAGGTTTTACAAATTTCAAAGCAACAAAAATAAAAACTATTAGTATCATCGGAAAGCCGAAAGTCTCCTCTTCAAAAAGCCGTATTTTAATTTTCACCTATCCGAATTTTTAATAAATTCTCACGCTAATAACCAAATGTGCGAAAAAAATCTATATACTATTTTATTTTTGTAAAATTTCCGGCTTTTTCACTTGGTGCTATTAGTTTTTCGATATCTTTTTTATTTTTGGAATTATTACCGAAAAACCGAATTTTTAATTTTATTTTGGATTTTGTAGGCTTAGCGTACATACGATTTTAGCAAACTTTTTTTATCGTATTTTACGTCCAAAAAACTACCTAGGTGCCAAAATGCAGCCTGTTAACATTTAATAAGAGTTCAAAACCCCTGGCTACTGGGCTAAAACCCATTTGACATGTGTTTTGTGACATTTTATACCACCGTAACAAAACTTCTTATTTCATACGAAACACTAACTGCGCAAGTCCGACTTGCACTTGGCCAGTTTTTTTTTCTCAGGAATAAAAAAAATTTGAATCTCGCTGGACCGAATGTATTGAGATCAATGCATATCATGTTGAGAAATAAATTATTGTTTTTACAAAAAAAATATTATTTACCTTATTTTTTACAAGGTGTTTCAATGCACCCTCGTCAGGTGTATCCTAAGTTTTCAACTTTTCACTTAAGAGCTAGTATGCACCTGTAAACTCCATCACTTCATTCCTACTACTACGGCGTCTTCAGTCACACCCATATCTCTATATCTCTCTAACTTTATTATTTTATTGAACGTTTAAACGCTTATGGATAAATCTAACGGTCCGCATTAAAATATGGACAGCTAGAATAATTATTATTAGATGTCTGAATGCCCTGGAGGCACAATTGCAATTGCTTTGACCTCCAGAGGTCGCAGTTTTTCCGATATACGCCATGTTAGGATAAATTTAATATGTGTGTGTGTTTATTTTCCGGTGAATATTAATTTTGTTATGCCGGTTTTTGTTTATGTGTCGTTTAAAAATTATTGATTTATTTGTTAAGATGGTTATTTTGTATAAATTGTTAGAAGCAGGAAGTTTTTGTAACAAACCTAATATGTAAGGGTGTATATCATTTTCTACTCTATTTAGTAGTCTGATCATGTCTGTCTCCTCGAGTATGGTATATCGTTTTTAGTGATCCATGCCAAAATTAAAAAACGGAACACTTATAGAATCTGGATTTTTTTCGAAACTATTTGCCATAGAAAGTTGAAGTTTGTCACAGCATAGGAATTGATGGCCTAATTACAGCTATGCAATTTTGAAAATTAAATTTCGGCTAAACTCTAGGGCATTTCCAGTAGGAGGAAAATATTCCTGTTCTTTAGGATGATGATGATGTTTGGGGGATCAGGCGCGTCGACATCTTAGGTCATTTTCTTTGAGATTCGAATTTTATTCTTGTTTAATTGATATGTACTCGGTATATATCACCACTACACCAAACACTTTATTTTTGCACTCGACGCGCGTTTCGCTAACCATGTTAGCTTCATCAGGAGCGATGATTGACTAAAGCTAAACTACAAATCTACCCTATTTATACTTAGCCTAACCCTAGAATTACCCAAGCGGAACTAATGACATAGGCAAGACCATCAGTTCTGGTCAAGTAACTAGTAGAGGGGACTATAAGGAATAGGCCCTCTGTCTTTACTTAAAGTACTTTTACATTTTATGATTTCCATACTTTCGTATGCGTTCAACAATCTCCTATCAGATACATTTTTTATTAATCTCAGATTATCTAATGTTACAGTATGATCAGCTTCAAGGGCATGTTCGGCAATGCTAGACTTTTCTGTTCTATTGTATCTTAAGTGTGCTAAATGTTCTTTAAATCGTATTTTAATTGACCTTTTAGTTTGCCCAACATACTTTTTGTCACAATCATTACAACTAATTTCATAAATTCCACTTTTCTCACAATTAGGAATCTTATCTTTGGGATTTCCTAAGATATTCCTCAGATTGTCTGATGACTTATAGACTAAGGTGAGGCCTACCTTATTAAATACCTTATCGAGTCCCTTGCTATATTTCGGATTATATGGTATGGAGACATACTTGGTGTTATTTTCTTCGCGTGTAAAAAAGGTGGAATTCTGAATATTAAACCTAAATTTATGTCTATTTATTAGCTTATTTACTAAGTCATCGTCATAACCATTAACTCTAGTTATATTTCTAATACGATTCCTTTCTTTATTAAAGTTTACTCTATTCAGAGGGAAAGTGACCAAACGATGAACTAAAAAATGTAATGAGGCTAATTTATGTTGTTTGCAATGAAATGAATCATTAAGAATATATCTATCTGTTACTGTGTCCTTCCTATAGATATCAAATTCTAATCTATTATTATTTTTAAGAATTAAAATATCTAGAAAAGGCAATTGTCCTTTGTTCTTAATTTCGTACGTGAATTTAATGGAATCATACCGGCTATTTAATTTAGAAACAAAATCATCAATATTTGCTTCCTTTGTATCAAAAATCGCGAAAATATCATCCACATACCTATACCATACCCTTGGGAAATATTCGAATTCTTGTCTGGCTTCGATTTCAAACTTACTCATGAATAAATTGGCTATGAAAGGTGACAAGCAATTACCCATAGCTGTTCCTTCTTTCTGAACATAAAATTGATTGTTATATTGGAAATAATTTTGTTCCATGCAAAGTTTAGATAATGTTAAGTATTCACGAATAATTTCGTCTTCAAAGTCATTCATTCTAAGTAATTCTTCGAGATATTGTAAAGTTTGTGGAATTGGCACACTTGGGAACAAAGAACTACTGTATCATTGTGCCAAAGATTCCACATTCCCAACTTAGTAATTGATATGTGTTTATTATTTGTGTTAGTGTGGAAGGAATATTGTGCTTTATTCTTATGTCTGCTAAAGGTTCTGCTTCTCAAAAATATGTTTAACTGTTAGCGTAGAGTCAAATCTTGTACATAAAGGCTCTGGTTCATTTTGTAAAAGGTAGGAGTGGGTCTGGTATATAGGACCAGTAGCCAATCTTCCTAAAGTGGTGTTCTCGACTCTGTTCAGATCTTGAATGTAGAATGGGGGTAGACTAGTGGTTTTAGTCCCCAGAGCTTGTTATTGTTTTCTTATAAATCCCATTCCAGTTGGAACATATTTCTGTTTATGGTAATTGGACTGTGTTGGAAATCATTTTGATGATTTTTCCCTGTTATGAGAATGGCTTTCTTGGCTTCTAGATTAGCTTTGTTGTTACCCTTTAACCCCATGTGGAATCCAGAAGTGGGTATTCGTTCTATTTCTTGATTTTGCAATGTATAGAAGATCTGTGATTTGTCTTAGATATGCATAGCTAGGATTATTTGTTATAACGGCTTTCAGGGCACTTAGTGAGTCTGACACTATTAGGGAGTTCTTGTTGCCTATAATATTAATGGCATATCTGGTTGCTTCTTTTATTGCTAGTAGTTCCGCTGTAAAGATGGTGTTGTGTTGAGAGAGTTTGAAGTTTTTTGAATAACTATTGTGCACAATTGCTGCTCCAACCCCTTTTTCTGTCTTAGAGCCATCCGTGTATAATATTGAGTATTTGGGGTAACACTGGTGCGGCCTTTCGAGAAATTTGGATTTTATTTCAGAATGGTTTAAATCCTTCATATTTGATGTGTGGAGGTGAAGATTTACTGATGATTTTGGTTATAATTGTGAGATTATGAAGAGTCATAAATTTATTTATTCTATTTGAGACTGACATATGTAGGAATGCATAATTAACTCGATGTGAGTTTGTCAAATTTAATGAGTGTTTTAAGTGTTGTCTTTGTAGTGTGGATGTGTAATACTTCACTAGAGACAGTTGTCTGTCTAGATGCAATGGTGGAATGGATGATGTGCATTGGAGACTAGGGATTGGTATCGTTCTAAATTATTCCGTTGAAAATCCCAAGGCCCGATTTTGGATGGTGTTTAATGACTTTTTAGCACTTGGACTAGCTGCGTCATATATGAGGTTTCCGTATCTTAGTTTTGAGAGTATCAATAATTTGTACAGTTTCTTTAGTAAGGGGAAATCTCCACCCCATTGTGTACTAGCAATGGTTCTGAGGATGTTTAGGTCTTGGGTAGTACGGGTTTTAAATTGCTTAATGTGTGGAAGCCAATTTAGTTTATTGTCCAACGTCAATCCTAGGATGTTGGCTGTAGTAGTGGTTGGGATGGTTTTGTTTTCTATCATTAAAGGGTTGATTTAAGGATAGCTTCTGATTTTATAGAAATGTATTGCACTAGATTTTGTTGGAGAAGAGGAAATACCATTGCTCTTAGCCCATTCATTTAGAGTAGAGATAGAGGCATGTAGTTTGTTGGTGTTTGAGTTGTAAATAATTAAGTCATCGGCAAATAATTTAAACTTTATGGGGGTTTGAATAATCTTGGTTACCGATAACATTGCTATATTAAACTGTGTGGAGCTTAAAACTGATCCCTGTGGTACACCGACGATCAGTTGATGAGGGTCTGATAATAAGTTATTTGATATAACTTGCAATGTTCTAGGGGATAAAAAGCGTTGTAAGAATTTGGGTAGAGCTCCCGTGAAACCCAGCTTCCTCATCTGTTTCAATATGATGGTTCCATTTGCAGATCTAGGAATACAAGACTAGTATGTTGTCTTTTGTGTATTGCAATTCTGATGTCTGTATCGAGTGATGCTAGATGGTCTATGGCTAATCTGTATTTTCTGAAACCGTATTGGTGCTTCGATAGGAGACCTTTAGATGACAAGCGTAGGTGGATCATTCTTTCCATTATTTTACTTAGGTAGAGATCGGCCTATAATTCTTCGGGGAAGGAATTCTCCTTTTCTTTAGGAGAGGTTGAAAAGTCTACATAAAACTGGTGTTTGTTTGCTCGCGCCTCGCGCTTGTTTGGTGTCTAGCTTCATTAAAATATACTGCCTGAAGATAATATTGGTCATCCTTGACTGTACTATGAAAATAGTTAATGGTGTTTTTCCTCGAAAATCGACAGTAGAATGTGAAACAAGGAGTTCGGCTGACAAGTTGGCGTTCTCAACTGATGTTGTTGCAATAGAATTATCTGGCCGTGTTACCTCGTACTACTACAAATATTACTCTATTAATGTGAGCTAATAAAGTAGTTTTAAAGCTTTCCAGATATCTATAAAAGATCTTGATTAATAAGCCTTT
The DNA here is from genome assembly GCA_019049505.1 of Pachyrhynchus sulphureomaculatus. Taxonomy (NCBI): domain Eukaryota; kingdom Metazoa; phylum Arthropoda; class Insecta; order Coleoptera; family Curculionidae; genus Pachyrhynchus; species Pachyrhynchus sulphureomaculatus. The sequence goes on from CM032449.1 coordinate 223,066,097, forward strand.
TCCACAACATTATATTTTTTCTTTTATTAGGTAAAGGCCGACTCGTATGCATTTTCCCCTGGTATGATAACCTGCAAAGCCTACAAAAGGCTCATTTATCCGGGCTTTAATTTGAACAGAGTTAAAACTCTCTTGGTTATACTACATAAAATTTTAAAAAGTATAGAGTAGATCAAGTAACGCCACTGAACAATGAATATCAACCACCAAGGATTTGCAAAAATCAAAAAAAGGAAACCATAGAACAAAAAAGCAAAGAAATATCGGAATGTGCAAGATACATCAAAACGAACAGACAAATTGGCCTGAGTCTGCATGTTAAACAGCAATAAATTTGATTAATTGCAGCGAACCATGTTTAATCAGAAGGACCAACCTTGTTTGTTGCCATTTGCTTGACCAGAAAAAAAAATAGTCCACTATTTGGCCTGGCGAATAAATATATTGACAAATTTAACTCGTATTTATAATTGCGGTCTAAATTTTTAATTTTTTATTACTTTATAATACTCTTAAAAAGCTAGTGAAGTGAACAGAATGACCCTTTTTTTTGAGGAGGAGATCAAAGTCAAAGTGCTTTATTATTAATCATTTATTTATACTTACTAGTTCTATGTCTAACAAATACAATGTGTATTTTTTAAAAATATCTTTCGGCGGGCTTCTTGTTTGGCCTTTTTTGAGTAGGTTTTCTCAATGATTTTTTAAATTTTTCCAGTCACTTCCGATTTACCTCTTTAGTTACTTTTTTGCCTTTGTTCGGTTGAAAGGATTTTGTTAGTTTTGTTTGTATTTGTGGTGTTTATTAATTTGTGTGTATAAATCATGCAACGAAAAAAAAACCAGCTTGATTTTATCAGGTATAGAGTTTAATCAAGATAAATTGACTTATTTATTTATAATATTGTGGTATTTTCATTCTTGTCCGCATATATTCATCTATTTCACCCTCTTTCTCTTTCATTCCTATGTACAATCAGTCACTCATCTGTTGTTTATTTACTTACAGTATATTACAATGTTTATCTTACATTTACATTCATTATGTTAAATTCATTATACACTTCGCTATTATTTTACTTTAAATACTTAACAGTTAGTTTAAATTACAATATTTGCATTTAAGTTTAATTTTAACTTAATAAATTGTTCAATCTGGTGTTACCTCCTCCTCTGTCCTTGGTAGGATGTGGTGACTACTCATGAGCTGGTTCCTCGTACTGGATTATTCCAGATCTCTCGGTCTAGGACTATTTGGCCCGCTTCATGCAGAGTTTTTTTTCCAACAAAGGGCTGCAGTTGGTCTATCCATCTAGTAGGAAATCTGCCTCTTAATCTTCGGCCGCTGACTTTTCCTTCGACGACCAGTTTCTCCATGGTGTCTCTTCTTCTGGCAATATGACCAAAATATGTGAGGTAGGCTTGGTTTACACGTTTGTGTAACCTAATTTTGACGTTGACCTCCTCCAACACTGACCAATTAATTCGGTGTTACTTGTTTACCCGCTAATACTCTTCTTTTACTTTTTATATTTTTGTTCATTTTACTGTATTTTTTTTATGATTTTAAGTAAATGGTCAAATTTTATTGGGAATATAGATCCTCGAAAAAAAATTAGTAATCTGGAGTATAATAGTTTATACTTTCGTTCATTTAGTTGTCTAGTTCATCTGAAGTTATTTGTTAGATACTACTCAGTATATATCACCACTACACCAAACACTTTATTTTTGCACTCGACGCGCGTTTCGCTAACCATGTTCGATTCATCAGGAGCGATGATTGACTAAAGCTAAACTACAAATCTACCCTATTGATACTTAGCCTAACCCTTGAATTACTCAAGCGGAACTAATGACATAGGCAAGGCCGTCAGTTCCGGTCAAGTAACCAGTAGAGGGGACTATAAGGAATAGGCCCTTTGTCTTTATTTAAACTACTTTTACATTTTATGATTTCCATACTTTCGTATGCGTTCAACAATCTCATAGCAGATACATTTTTTATTAATCTTAGATTATCTAATGTTACAGTATGATCAGCTTCAAGGGCATGTTCGGCAATGCTAGACTTTTCTGTTCTACTGTATTTTAAGTGTGCTAAATGTTCTTTAAATCGTGTTTTAATTGATCTTCTAGTTTGCCCAACATACTTTTTGTCACAATCATTACAACTAATTTCATAAATTCAACTTATATTCTCACAATTAGGAATCTTATCTTTAGGATTTCCTAATATATTCCTCAGATTGTCCGATGACTTATAGACTAAGGTGAGGCCTACCTTATTAAATACCTTATTGAGTCCTTTGCTATATTTCGGATTATTTGGTATGGAGACATACTTGGTGTTATTTTCTTCGCGTGTAAAAAAGGTGGAATTCTGAATATTAAACCTAAACTTATGTCTATTTATTAGCTTATTTACTAAGTCATCGTCATAACCATTAACTCTATTTATATTTCTAATACGATTCCTTTCTTTATTAAAGTTTACTTTTACACTACTTTAACTAGAGTTAATGGTTATGACGATGACTTAGTAAATAAGCTAATAAATAGACATAAGTTTAGGTTTAATATTCAGAATTCCACCTTTTTTACACGCGAAGAAAATAACACCAAGTCTGTCTCCATACCATATAATCCGAAATATAGCAAGGGACTCAATAAGGTATTTAATAAGGCAGGCCTCACCTTAGTCTATAAGTCATCGGACAATCTAAGGAATATCTTAGGAAATCCCAAAGATAAGATTCCTAATTGTGAAAAAAGTGGAATTTATGAAATTAGTTGTAATGAATGTGACAAACAGTATGTTGGGCAAACTAAAAGGTCAATTAAAACACGATTTAAAGTACATTTAGCACACTTAAAATACAGTAGAACAGAAAAGGCTAGCATTGCCGAACATGCCCTTGAAGCTGTAACATTAGATAATCTAAGATTAATAAAAAATGTATCTGATAGGAGATTGTTGAACGCATACGAAAGTATGGAAATCATAAAATATAAAAGTAGTTTAAATAAAGACAGAGGGCCTATTCCTTATAGTCCCCTCTACTGGTTACTTGACCGGAACTGACGGCCTTGCCTATGTCATTAGTTCCGCTTGAGTAATTCAAGGGTTAGGCTAAGTATAAATAGGGTAGATTTGTAGTTTAGCTTTAGTCAATCATCGCTCCTGATGAAGCTAACATGGTTAGCGAAACGCGCGTCGAGTGCAAAAATAACGTGTTTGGTGTAGTGGTGATATATACTGAGTAGTATCATTGTGCCAAAGATTCCACATTCCTAACTTAGTTATTTGTTAGAGTAGATATTTGTGGTTTATGTTTGTACAATTTATTAGATATATGTTTTCTATATATTGTCTTATGGTTTGCATGTTTGTCATTTGGTGCAGTTCGTTCGCCATCAGTCCGTTCCATTAAGCACTGAAAAGATTTTCTAGATGATATACGTCTATTAGGGTACTTCGTTCCGTAAAGCCTTACTGCCAAAAGACAATTTTTCTCGCCTCGTCCAGTATATAAACATATCAATTAATTCATTTTTAGGAAAATCCATAACTATTACCTTTATACGTCACTTACTACAATAAATTAAACTATTTTTACTTGCTTAATAGGCATGCCAAAATTTGATAATGCCTACATTTTTGTTTTGTCTTGGCATGTTATAGCGTAAGTGTATTAAAAACAAGGGTAAAAATTGAAAAATTCAAAATAAATCGAAAACTATTAGAAATAGGTATATGACATACTTAACAAAAGTTGGAGGGTTTTATAAAATCTATCAGAAAAAATAATAATAAACAAGGTGTGCCATTTAAAAAATTTGAGATTTTCAATTTAAAATAGTCGAAATGTATTTGAACACCCCGTAGCATCTAACTCAAATTTCTTTACATATATCTTTTTTTTTTCATCTCTGTAGAACGCTCGTACCAATTATGAGTATTCCACCTTCAGAAACAATGACGCTACTGTCAATTTTCTACAAAACTAGTATTTGTTAAAAAAAATTGAAATATTAGAAAAACTGCTAGGTTTAGGTATATAACATTATTAATAAAAAAGGTATAAAATTTTACGCAGAATTTAAAAATCAATTAGAAAATAGGATGTTCCATTTAAAAAAAAAACATCTTATATCGGCTACACTTTTTTGAAGTACCCTGTATACTCAAAAATAATTTTAAACTGTGCACCTTAACATTCCCTAAAACTATTGTATTTAACATTTTTTTTGTCATTCCCGAAACAAATGAGATAATGAACTTTACTCTATCGTTGACTGACCCTGTACTATGCATTTGATTGTACAGGTGACAGGATGAGCGCTTCCCATTCTTCGCACTCTATCTCGAGAATGTATCGTCTGAGACCAAATTGGTAAAGAATTTTATGCTCTACCAGTTTTCTAGTAGCTTAAAACATCGTTCAAAGCTTAGGAAACAAAACTTTTTCAAAAAACGATTTTCGCGACGTTTGACCTTGAATACCTTGACTCGCGGATATGGGGTTCTAAAATACTTTTGAGGTAACTTTTAGAATATCAAAACAAGGATTTATGCAAATTTTTAGTTTTCTAGTTTACCCTTTGTTTCACCTTATATGACTAGACAAATTGGACTGATACAAAAGAACTAGTTCTACTAGAGGCATAACATTGGTAAATAATGTGTTTTGCAATGTTCCTAATGCTATCGAAGTTCACATTGTAGAAAGTTCTTTCAGTCATCACGAACAAGTTTGTGTCCGAATGGTAAATATTGATTTTCAAAACTCATTTTGGGGTGTGTTTTTGTGAAGTCACCAATCATTTTATACCTCCGTAACAAAAAATTTTATTCTAAAAGCAATCGCGGTACGGAACACTAATTGCGTAAGTCCGATATGCACTTGGTCGGTTTTTTAATATTGCATTGGACGTACCAATTGTATAGTTGTTTAAACTAAAAAGGGAAAAAAATATCTTAATTTGACATACAATAATAAACTTTTGATTTTAAGCAGGCACCACTGCAACAACCCAGATTACTGTCAAATTCCAAGCCATTTAGTGCATCGCATTTTAAAGTTATCATGTCAAATAATGCGTTAACTGCTAACGTGGGTGCCAAACAAGAATCTCAGAATCACTTGTATTTCCGTCTCTAGTCAGCGAGTAATACAAAAAGGCAAAAAAAGCAGTAATAAAATTTTGGGTCTGCTTCAAGACCGATCCTACTTATTAAGTCATAATGAGAAAAAACAACATACAGGATGTAATTTTTAAATGTTTGCGCTATGGCATTGTTTTAAAATTTAAAATCAATATTATGGAAGGGCAAATATGGTCAGTGCAAGATAAATATTAGTCGGTTTCAACTTTGCCGAAATGTTTGTACTTTTATTTCGCAGTTTGTCGAACAAATTTAAATAATGTGAAACAATAAGAAGACTCGAAAACCAACAACTAAAAAAAATGTTTATGAAGAAGTATACTTTTCATTATTTAGTAATGAAACAAAATAAATTTTTCCATTTATTAATAATTTAAAATTCATAAATACAAAGGTGCATCTGTTTATTAAAAAAAAAAAAACAACATTTATTTATCGATTTCAAATTGTTTTACTTGATTTACAATCAATATTTTAAAAATTCAGATTTTCGTGAAACGGCAACTGTCACATGGACAATTATCGAATATTTTTACCCTAATAAAGAGTGTCCCAAAATTCACGCAAGAAGTAATTTTGATAGAAAACACAGGTTTTTTATTAAAAATTGGAATTTTTTTTATTAATTCATAAAGTATACAGTATAGGGTTATGTATGAAATAACATATCGCGTAAATGGCCTCCACTGCTTTGTCGAAATTTTCCATGACCGTTTTGCATAAATGTGGCTGAATTTCGTTGATACAGCGCTTAATTTTCTCCTTCAAGTCGTGGGTGGTCGTGGGCTTGTTCGCATAAACCTTAGACTTTAAAAAACCCCAAAGGAAAAAGTCCAACGGCGTTAAATTTCATGATCTGGGCGGCCAATTCTGATCACCAAAACGGGATATTACACGACCAGGAAATGACTCATGCAGTAATTGAATTGTTTCTCGGGGCTGTATGGCAGGTAGCACCGTCTTGTTGAAACCACATGTCGTCCAGATCCATATCTTGCAATTCAAGCACAAAAAACTGGATTATCATATCGCGGTAACGATCACCATTAACTGCTATTGCCTGGCCAACCGCATTTTCGAAGAAGAATGGTCCGATAATGCCTCCAGCCCAAAATCCGCACCAAACGGTGACACATTGTGGATGTATTTGTTTCGCAACAGTCACATGTGGATTATCTGCGACAATTTTGTCGATTAACGAAGCCATCAAGATGTAAATGAGCCTCATCGCTGAAGATAATTTTCTTCGAAAAATCAGTATCTACTTGTTCTTCCATAATCCATTCAACGATCTTTCTTCATTGTGCGTGGTCAGTAGACTTCAGTTCTTGAGTCAATTGAACTTTGTAAGCATAAAGATGCAAATCTTTCGTGAGAGTACGCTGTAGAGAGCTTTTCGAAATGTCCAGTTCTTGACCACGGTGCCGAATTGATGTTCCTGGAGTCTCAGCAACACTCTCACGAACTGTTTCAATGTTTTGTGTCGAACGACTTATTGAAGGACGGCCAGAGCGTTTAAGATCACTAATTGATCCAGTCTCCCTGAATTTTTCAATTAATCTCTACTCACAGTTGATGAGGTTAAATCACTATTCCAACCATATTTTGTACGACAATTCCAAACTGTAGCTGCCAAACTTTCATTATTTTTAAAATATTGTTCAACGATGAAAACACGTTGTTCTTTCGTGTAGCGCTCCATTTTTAATAACCCTGAACTGTCACGCTGTGTTTTTTGTTTTGTTGGCAACACTTTACCATACAAATGGCGCCAAATTCAAATCTTGCGTGAATTTAACAATTTCCAGCCCTTCCACTCCCTTCTTGGGCTAAAATTAAAAGTAATTAAAAAAAAAACCTGATTTTTTGATTCCTCAATTCCAAAAACCTCAAAAAGGACATACAACGCTCTATATATGAAACAACCTCTCCAATATCCTTCCCCACCCGTTTGACCTCTTCTCTGTTTTACTATTAAGGTCTATGCATAATATTTGTTTATTAGTTTAACAAAAAGCAAGGAAAGTAAAAGGCAAAGTCAGTAACCTGGACTGAGATTCTTTAAAAAAATATAGAAAGAGACTGTCAAAATAGGAATCTTTTATTTTAGTTACTTCTGTCAAAAGTCATCAGAAATGTCAAAAGTGTGCTTACAGAATCGCATCTCTGGTTCATTCTAAGACCGGAAAATACCCGAATATAATTAGACATAACCGATCAAGTGCAAGTTGAAATTGCGCAATTAGTGTCCCGTACGTTGATTGCTTTTAAAATAAAAATTTTTGTTACGGAGGTATAAACGATCAGTGATTTCAAAAAACACACCCCAAATGAGTTTTTAACAAAGTTTGTTTCCGATCTTTACTGAAAACTGATGACTTTAAAATTTTTATTTTTTTATATACCAGATAAATTATTAAAGGTAATGCACACGTGATAATTTTCATTCAATCTACATTCCACGGAGAATAATCCAAAATTTCTTCAAAATTTTTTGATCAATGCTTTTCGAGCGATTTTCGCGATTTTTTAAAAATAATACAAAGAAAAATCTGCGCAAGTATTACATTATATATATTTTTGAACTCGTGTTTTTACAAGCTTTCATATGGCACCCCACTCGATGACCTAGTAAAGAAATTTTTTTTTGCACTTCCGATATCACCCCCCAAAACTAACCCCTTAAATCAAAATTTAACTTTCAAAACTACACGGCTCTGATGAGGCCATCAATTCCCATATTAGTATTGAATTTCAACTTTTCTATGCCAAATAGTTTCGAAGAAAATCTGGTGTGACCGACAGGCAGACGGACAGACACCGAAGTGATCTTATAAGTGTTCCGTACCGAACACTAATAAAAACGAACAAAATCTCCATCTAATAACATCCAAGAAAAAAATAATCCTTATCTTGAAACCGAATAATTACATTTTAAAATTAGCCACCGTAAAAAATTTCGATACGAGATCAGACGTTCGGCCTTCTTTTCCACTATCACAAGTGCCTTGTCAGTTTAAAACATTGAATAGAGAAAGTTAAGTGACGTGAGTCTCTGATAAAAATCAGATGGGCTGCTTAAAACAAGTGACAGAGAAGGTGACAAGACGAACTTGGGAGAAGCGTAATCCCCTTTCGGTTACAACAGACTTGACAAATGGTGATTTTACGATATACGATCGGTTCGGTTTTGGTCTGTCCTGTTTTTGGTTCAAAATTTTAGAGAAAGCGAGAAATATTAGACTTAATTATCTATTCATATCTCCTTGGATTACATACAGGATAATTTATATATATATATATATATATATATATATATATATATATATATATATATATATTTCTTTTTTTTTCTGACCGGTAATAAATAAACTTAAGACAATTTTTTTTTTGTTTGGGTCTTGCGGTCAATTCAATAAAACAAGTTTAGTTTTGGTTTACGTTTCGCTTTATTGTATTTAAACCATCATAAGAACTTATGTCTAGATGGATGTTTTGACATTAAATTGTGTACATTTTAACACTTTTATGGTTTTCGTTATGTTCGTTTCGTATAACGAAAACTGTAAAAGTGTTAAAATGTAAATAATTTAATTTCAAAAGATCCATCTAGGCAGAAGTTCTGATGATGGTTTAAATATAATAAACCAAAACGTAAACCAAAACAAGACCAAGAACAAAAAAAATTGTCTTAAATTTATATATATATATATATATATATATATATATATATATATATATATATATATATATATGTATATATAGAGGAGGAGGGTAGTCTTGACCGACTAGTTAAACAGCAGTATTGTCTCTTGGGGTAAGCGGTCTTTGGAAAAGAACTAAAAAGTTTTGGACACCTTTTTAGCTACGCCAAGCTTTCGAAAATATTTCATTTTCTTCATCAGGGCTACAATTACAGTAGAATATCAGTATTTTTGAGATTAAAAGTAAAGAACAACCCTATTTTATATGTAACATTAAAGTACTTACTGCTAAGTGGTGTGTTCAAAAATTGTTGTTTGTGGGGGCACTTTATTACACTTATTCATCAGAAAAAACAGGAAAAAACCCAAGAAAACTCGACATATTCATCTCTGGGAAATATAATAAAATTTTACTTCATTTTGTTAGAAGAGTACAGAGAATTGTGTGGTCGCAAAATGATTTTAATTTATAAATGATTTTTTTGTTATGTTTTCTTGTCATTTTGCTAAGGGCAGTGTGTTTCTATCTCTTAGTTAAGTTGTGGTTAATTTATATTTGAAAATAAAATGACGCTGACATTTTGTTTGATCGTTTTAAAGTTGAAAAGTTAGTGAAAATTAGTGGGATTATTCAAAGAGATATGTCAGATATATTGTAAGAGTTTTCACTCCGACTGCCTATTTGTAATAAATTGGAGAAAATTAGACTCAGATCTTCAATGTCAGTTTTTTTATGGATCGAGTTTGATTGAAGGAGGATTCTTTCTCTAAACTTTAGTTCTGCTATCAGACCCAAAAAGTTTAATTTTAGTTTCATCACTAAAGGTTACGGAAAAAAAACACAATAGAAAATCTGTTCTTATCGATAAAACAGAAATAATTTGTTGGAGAAAAGAATATCTACGAGCAATAAAAAAATTTCGAGCCGAAGAAAGAAATATTTTTTATTTAGATGAGACTTAGGTTAATGAGGGACACACAGTAAAAAAATTCTGGATTGACAAAAACATTAAAAGTGCCAAGCAAGCTAATTATAGCACATATCGGTAGTGAAAACGGATTCTCGACGGTAGCTTGTTGGAATTCGAATCAAAGTCAACTTCCAACAAATTATTGAATGTATACCAGCAGAATCAGTTATAGTATTAGACAATGCCCCATACCATTCTCGATTATTAGAACGACTCCCGACAAATTTATGGAATAAAGCGGATATTCTTCAAAGGATAAGAGACAAATTCTGAAACATAAAGATGGTATGTTAAAAGTAAGTGCAAAAGGCACAGTTCAAGAAATACGCAGTCGATGAGATGGTAAAGGAACGGAATATCACAGAGTTTAGATTATCTCCAAATCATTGCGAATTGAATCCCATAGAGCTAATTTGGGCACAAATAAAAGTTTTCGTTGCAAGGGAAAACACCACTTTCAAACTTCAAGACGTAAGGCAATTATTACTCGCCGGAATAGAGAGGATAACTGGAAAAATGCCATTCGACATGTTATAGAAGAAGAAAATAAAATGTGGAAACTTGACGAATACATCGAAGAAACTGTGGAAATAGAGCCCTTAATTATCAATTTAAGAGAAGTCGAGTCTTCAGATTTTGAAGATCATGATTGTTTTTGATTGTAATTAAAGTATTTATATATCGTGAATTGTGAATTTATATATTTTATGTATTATATTTCTCTTAATTTTATTTTTAAGCAAATTTTATTTATTAAACGCTAAAAGCAGGTTACACTCGGACGGCTGAGCTACCAATGAACCCTCATTTTCATTTTATGACTCTATTGTATAGCAGAGGTTTTCTGCCTAAAATAGGGTGAACCCTTAAAAATAATTCAAAACAGACAGCAAAATCCAGTATAATGCATAAAAAATCTCTTTTTTTTTGGGCGCACCCCAATATGTATTTGCATCTACAATGAGAAAATTCTGCTATCAACTCCAAGCAAATACACTTTAGTGGGTACAATTGCATTTGTTATTTAAAATTTGAATTGGCCTCCATTTTTTGCCATTTGGTCCACAATAGATCTTTTTTTTTTCAAAATTTAGGTCTCGACGCCAGGTGTTCGATGCCATTAAAGATTTTTTTGGGGTCATTTTAACCTTTTTTTTAACATTTGTTTATCAAACAAATAATAACAAAGACGTTTTTCGGTCATTAAAAAAAAATTGAAAATTTTTTAATCTTGTAGAGAATCACGAGACCTTTATTAAAAAAATCATTTTCGTTAACAATTTTTTTTTCAAAATGACAGTTGTTATTTTATTAACAAATAAATGTTAAAAAATGATTAAAATTACTCCAAAATAAATTTTTTTAATGGCATCGGAAACCTAAATTTTGAAAAAACAAAAATCCATTTTGGACCAAATGGCGTAAAATGACGGGCAATTCAAATTTTAAATAACTAATTTAATTGTGCTCATTAGGTTCAATATTTTTGTACCAAAATTTCAGGGTATTTTTGCTATAACAAAAGGCGTCCTTTCTGAAAGTTTTAAGCCGTTTTTGCCTATTTTTTCAATTTTATAGGTTATGTACCCACTTGATCCACTTAAAACCAACGAGGATTTGTTGAAAATTTTATTACCAAGAGTTTGGTTTTTCTTTCTTGTCTCGATCCGACTTATATAATCGGAGTTATTCACATTTAAAAGAGCACAAATTTTTCGGGGTCCAAAACTCAGGTCAATATTCCTGGTGATACCCCAGAGAGAATAAAATCATAATATTGCTGTATCTAAACTGTGCAATTTCAAATGCTTTTTTACTGCACTATTACGTATTTCTAAAGACGAATAGTTTCACTAAAACCAGTTTTTAAAATATCTCCCAAAACATATCCAGATCAGGCTGTTACGAGTTTTTAAATTTGAAATATTTTGTTATACTTTTACCGACTTCCTTTCGCTCTCAAAATTAACCACGCACCTTAAAACGTAATTTTATTAATAGAAAAGTGATTAGCACGTTTATTTTTCAGGAATTTTAATAGCCGATATTTGTTGGATAATAATTAGTAATAATCACTAAAAAAAAATGCCACATCCGCTATAAAAGAACCTGCCGACGTAGAAAGTGTTACGAAAGTTATTATCAGATGCAACTTAGATTAAAATAAACCATTTAGATGGAAGGTGTGTACTACACAGTGTTAAATACTTAATTCTGGTGAATATCATCATAAAATCATAATTAGTATCATTGAATGATACTCTTTAAGCCTTTATTAAATAGATGGAAAATGTCTGTTACTTACTTCTCAATATCATTGATTAATCTGGCAGACTCTACTCAGGAACGGTCTAAGCTCTTTGAAACGGTATCTGTTTGTGGATAAACGACAGTCGTCCGATAGAACGAACAACTAGGCAGATGGTTCGTCGACAGTTTAAAATTTTGGGTCGCCCTCTTGATCTATTACATCCTATTTTTATTGTAAATTAAGAAGTAATAAGAGGAAATAGAACTATTACACCGGTCCTGTTTTTACACATTCATACAACTTAATTAAAAGAAGAAAAAACTGAGAGGCATCACACAGTGCTAAATAGGATCTTCCTTTATAAGATCGATTTAATAAATCATAAAGGATGAAGTTTAATTCATCCTTAAATCTCGTATTAATGGACGAATCACTGCGTGAAAAAATGGCTTAGTACAAGTTCAGCATTTTTACTTTCCTTGCTAAAGGAAAGTATTCTGTTCGTGAAAGAATCACACTTCAGGATTTTTGTTTTTCTCCACGTTTTAGCGATCACGAAAAACATAGTCACCCATGTCTGTCGGTCTGTGTCATATAGTTGGTGGATATATTGTGGAAAAAATATTCGTCTCGACGAGTACATTAACGAAAAAATATTACGACCGCTGAAAAATTGAAGCAACACCCTGGAAAATGGGGCAATTTGTTCGTTTTTGGGTTTTTAGCGTATTTTTGCCATTTTACCAAATTTATGGAAGATAACCTAAAAATTCTGACAGATTTGCTATGGATGTCATCTGAACCTTCTGGTCTAGAGAAATTGGACGTTTTTTGTCGTTTTTTTTTCTTTTGTCATTTTTTATGATTAAATAGGTGTACTTGCAATCTGTAAGCTATTTTTTTTTTTGTTAACTCTGGAAATATGTTCCATGAACATTACTTTAATTGATTCAAACATATTTTTTTCATATTAGATATATTTCACTCATAATATTGATAAATTTTACGAATTCACGTTTTTTTCTTCTGACGAATTTATGTTTCAGGGTAACAACTCTTAACAAAAAAAACCTTTCTTTTGACTTGTGACGTTTTTGAATCTGTACGGATTCCCTACGAACTGAATTATTTTGAGTTGTAACATTTTTGATGAATTAATTAGAGTAACAAAAGTTATTATTATTTTTAATCTTGTGACTTTCCCTTATTTATAAAAACATTAATTTTTATACCCTGACCTGATTTCAGGAAGATAAAGAAAGTCAGTAATAAAAAATTAACAATTATTTTTAATAAAAGTAGCAATAGAAAAGTACAAAGAAATAGATAAAGAGTACAAACTAAAATAACCGGTCAAGTGCAAGTTGAACTTGCGCAATTAGTGTTCCGTACGTTGATTGCTTTTAAAATAAAAAATGTTGTAACGGAAGTATAAAATGATCAGTGACTTCACAAAACACACCCCAAATGAGTTTTCAACAAAGTTTATTTCTAATCTTGACTGAAAATTGATGACCTTGAAATTTCTGTTTTTTTATATACCAGATAAATTATTACGGGTCATGCACTCGTGATAATTTTCGTTCAATCTATACCCCGTGGAGAATATTCCAGAATTTTTTCAAAATTTTTTGATAAGTACTTTTCGAGATAAGGCGGGTGGACAGCGATTATTCGCGATTTTTTTAAAATAATACAAAGAAAAGTGCGCGCAAGTATTACATTATATATATATATTTTTTACTCGTGTTTTCACAAGCTTTCATTTGACACCACACTCGATTACCCAGTAAAAAAAATTTTTTTTTCACTTCCGATTTCACCCCCCAAAACTAACCCCCTTAAGTCAAAATTTAACTTTCAAAACTACGTGGCTCTGATGAGTCCATCAATTCCTATATTATTACCAAATTTCAACTTTCTATGACAAATAGTTTCGGAGAAAATCGGGTGTGATAGACGGACAGACACCGAAGTGATCTTATAAGTGTTTCTTACGGAACACTAAAAATAAGTAAAATGGAACGCAAAAGGTTACCTACTCTAAAAATATTTTTACAGATTTCTAAAAAATATTTTTATAAAATTGATCATAACAACACGAAATATTTTCAATTAAAGACTGCCTTTTTATCACCAAAAGTAACACAACTCGAAATAATACCCTGTATATAGTTTAAAAGCATACACACACCATCACATTTATTGTGCAACTGAAAATGTGTCACCACTGTATTATAAACATAATACGACTGAATCGGCAAAAACGACACAAATCCCATCTCTGGGCCAACTGTTAAACTAAAGTTTATAAGCTTTCGAGGACTAACGGAATAATATTTAACGTACCTATTCCTAGTGATAACTCAAAAATTAAGTTTTTTGAGTTGTGTCACTTTTGCAGCAACAGTGCGATGTCTTACAAGGAGCGGCCAAAACATTTGGGTCACCGATTTGGATGAAAGTTGATGAAGAGTCAGGTTTCACGGATATATTTTAATTTTAATTAACACTACAACAATTTATTTTTTATTTGTATAAAAATCGTATTAAATAATATTACATAAAAACATATGACGTACAAATAAAAGATTCGTACTGGTCAGTTTTTTCAGCCTAAATGAACCAAATGATTTCCTCGGCCACTCAACATGTACAGTAACCTGTATATAATAATTTTAAATAATAAAACTCAAGAAAAAAATAATGTTAATAAGAAATCGTAAATTTGCATTAAAAAAATTTAATTTGAGAAAAAAAATGGCCAATTTCTCGGATCTAAATTGTTTAAATGAATTTTTAAGACCTAAAATGGAAGCAGGAACATTTCCTGATATTTTAGGCAGATAGTAGTATACTGAAAAAAGGTTGTTTAAAAAATTCGTCCGAAGAAAAAACCATGAATCGGTAAAATTTATCAATAATATGAGGAGTGAAAAATATATCTAATATGTAAAAAATGGCTAAAATTATGTGTGGATCAATTAAAATAATGTCCATGGAACATATTTCCACAACTCAAAAAATTAGTTAACTCAAAAAATTAGCAAGTACACCTACTTAATCATAAAAAAGTGACTGATAAAATGCACTCATGAAAAAAAAAAAGGCGCGGGACGACAAAGAAAAAGTGTGCGGCAAATTTTTTTCGACCAGAACGTTTAAATGACATCCGTCGCTAAAAAATCCACTTTTGAGAGTGTTGCCGCAATATTTCAGCGGTTAATATATTCGTCGAGACGAGTTTTTTTTTTAAAAAAAAAAAGTAGCAGTATCCAACTATTTCTCTTTTTGGTCTATTTTGGTCGTATTCTGACTGGACTACTATTCAAATTGACATTACATTATGTCAAGGACATAAAAAACGTAAAAGTGGCCGATCAAAAACAAATTAATTCACACTGTGTCAGGTATACTGATATCAAGCGATGCCCTTCCATTAATGTAATTTCCCAATTATTATTATCTAAAGTCTAAACGGCCAAACCTGAACCAATTTTAATGAATAAGGTTTTACAATACAATTTAAACGTCTTAAAAAACTAATATTAACTACACTTTGCATCAAATTATTTTATTATAAAAGTAATATTTCTCTTTTCTCTGTGGCAATTTTTACTTTTAAATCGACTATCGAATAGTTTTATCGAACGTACGATCTAAGGCAGTACCTTTAATAATAATTACCCTAATATCGCCTGTAGGCTAAGAAGACCGACAGATATCTACTTTGCCGGTGTAACAAGGACGACCTCTAGTACTGAAAAAAGTAGCAGCTGCGTTTTCAATTTACAAACTTTTTCTTTTCGGAATAGTTTTTAGTATTCCTTACCAAAATTGAAAAACGGAACACTTATGGAATTTCTTCGGTGTATGTCGGCCTCTCTGACACAGCTGATTTTCTCAGAATCTATTTGACAGAAAGTTGAATTTTGTCACAAATAAGGGAATTGATGGCGTAATTACAATTGCATAGGTTTGAAAGTTAAGTTTTAGCTTAAGGGTTAGTTTTAGGGGTGAAAGCGGAAGTGAACAAAAAAAATTTCCTAGGACATCGAGTGGAGTGTTAAATGAGAGGTTGTGAAAATACGATTTCAAAAATATATATGATGTAATACTCGCGCAAACTTTTGTTTATATTATTTTTAAAAAAATTGCCAAAAATCGCTGTCCTTTTCTCTTAGAGGAATAATCGGAAAATCTCGAAACAATTCTGGAATAACCGGATACCCGGGTACCCTCTTTGAATTTTCAACCAACATAACTTTTTTCCTAGTAATTTAAAAAATGTTTCCATCTAGATCGTCGTTTCTCAACCTTTTTTTTGAGTAAAACTAATACGTTTTTTGAAATAATTTAGGCATTATTTATGAATTTAAATTGAAGTAAATGTTATTCAGCCGTCTTATCAATAACCGGGTACCCATATGCTTTACTATTTTGATCTGTAATATAATAATTAAGCAATGTTGAAATTATTAAATTAATTTAATAGTAATTATATTATAAATAAATAAAGAGATGTATAGTTAAAAAATAACTATTCGTCACAAATAGGCTTATTACATTCTCCACATAATTTTCGAGTCTTCCTTCGTTTTCTAAAATGCCCATTGTAACAAATGTAGCACAAGCCTACAACTAGTTTTCGTTCAGTCGAATCCCGAGGTACTTGGGAAGTTGAAGGTATAGAACTATCTTAAATTAAATTTTCAGTAGGGTTTCCCATAAGACTCTCAGTTGCGATTCGTATAGCGAAATGTCTTGTTACCTGATCTTGAATATTTGGTAAACATAACTCTTCAACAAACTGTCGTAATAATATTCTTGGTTGTTAGGTTTTTTCTGAATCATTTTGTTATTCACAAAACATAAAATATATGACGCAAGAGCAGCAACGTCTAAGATGTTATAAAACAATGCTAGTGGCCATCTTCTTGTTGATCTCTGTGTTGTGTATGTCCCTAGCATTTGTTCCTTCGTGTAAACACAAATTTTTGTTTTATTATAATATTCAATTATTTCTGATTTTTTTTCTTATCTTCAGAAATTGTCATGCCTGAGCGCATAGTTGATAACAGTATTACTGTTCTTCTATAACAATATATACGAAGCAGGGTTTCCAGTTATGTCCGGTAAAATTGTCAAACGGAATAAATGTAATAGATTCCAGATATTTACAACCTCATTGAAAATATTTTATTCTGGCAATCTTGGACTTTAGATTCGAGGCCGAATCAAACGAAAACCTTAAAAATGTGTTGTAACAATTCAGAAACAATCATTCATATTATTTTTCAACGTAGTCCCATGATATTTAAACAAGTATTCCACCGCTTCTTTGAGCAGCCTAAACACAAGAAAGTCACTAGGGGCGAGGTCTAGTGAATAAGGTGGCTGTATGAGATATTCAAATTTGATATCGTCGACAGTCTGAACTGTCAAACGAGCAGTATGCGGTCGAGTGTTGTCAAGCTCTAACAATACACCTGAAGTCAGAAGTCCTCATCGTTTACTCCTGATTGTAGGGCGAAGTTGATTTTTAAGCAGATTTGAATAACTGTTTCCCCCCTTTCTATGTAATGTTCCAGAATTACCCCCTTTGCATGCCAAAAGTCACTACGAGATGTGCCCGTTCAGGTCGTGGGGCATCCGCCACTTTCAAACTTTCTACATCACTCGTACATTTGCTGCAGGGACAAACACGAATCACCGTACTGCGCTGTTATCCTGCGATGAATTGGTTTGACACCTTCACTACGCAAAAACGCATCACAGATCGCTGCTCTAATGAGGTGCATGTTGACAGTGGGGCAGCCATCTTGTTACTGATGCTGCTGCCTTACAGCATCACTCTGCCACCTATCGGTCATTTTGTGAAACTCAAGGAACACTACTGTCATCTACCAAATCAATCATACAATTTTTGGAAATTTTATTGCACTTTTAAGGTTGTCATTTGATTTACCTTCGTATTATTGCAGGCAGTTGGTCGAATGATACATGTCTGAACTAACTTTAAGCACTGAACAACGTCGAATGAAATCTTGAATCTAGAATCATACATACTTTGAAAAATAAGTTAAAAAGATATTTACGCCTGCACAAATAAACTGCTTTATTATTATTATTAACTGTTATTTGATCATCTTTTGTATTTACTAATAAAACATAACATCCTGAAGTAATATTACAAAAAGTTATGTTTCATACTCTTTTGCCTTGGATGAAAGTAAAATCAGAACATGGCATTCGATCGTCGCGAACGTAGCCATTATCAAATCGCTTAAGGCGTAGAAGAAAACTTTTATAAAATGTGGCCGAATAAAAGTGAAAAAATAAGAAGAACGTTTCTGCAACCAATAAGATTCGCATGAATATCAAAATATGCATCGATATACATAAACAGTCCGTTGATTTATTGTCGACGGACAACGTTGAAGCTGCTGCTCTGAAATTTGTCCCTTAGGGGCTTCTTGCCAGTTTTCTTCTTCTTCTTCTTCTTTCTTCTTCAGTCGGTCGACAGGACGGCCTTATTGTAGAGAAAGAAGGATTTTAACCGTGACGGATGGACAGTGCCGTGGAAAAAGTTGATTGAAAGGAAATTATAATATGCAAAAAATTCGGTTGTGAACCGCTTTTCGGGCAAGTAACTGAATAAATTATTTTTAATATAATTTAAAAATGAAGAAAATCGACAAGACTCTTCGAACATTTCGGTAAAGTCAATGTCGCGGTAAAGGTTAACAGCAGTTTAATAAAAAATAACCGGTCAAGTGCAAGTTGAACTTGCGCAATTATTGTTCCGTACGATGAGGTATGAAATGATCAGTGACTTCACAAAACACACTCCAAATGAGTTTTCAACAAAGTTTGTTTCCAATCTTTACTGAAAACTGACGACCTTGAAATTTTTGTTTTTTTTTTTTATATACCAGGTAGATTATATATATAAAGGTAATGCACTCGTGATAATTTTCGTTCAATTTACATCCCGTGGAGAATATTCCAGAATTTTTTAAAAATTTTTTGATCAGCACTTTTCGAGATAAGAGGGGGGACAGCGATTTTTCGCGATTTTTTAAAAATAATGCAAAGGAAAGTGTGGATATTACTATATATATATATATATATATATATATATATATATATATATATATATATATATATATATATATATATATATATATATATATATATTATATATGTATATATATATATATATATATATATATATATATATATATATATATATATATATATATATATATATATATATATATATATATATATATATATATATATATATATATATATATATATATATATATATATATATATATATATATATATATATTTTACTCGTGTTTTCACAAGCTGTCATTCGACACCACACTCGATGATCTATTATTTTGTTTTTCACTTCCGATTTCACCCCCCTTAAGTCAAAATTTAACTTTCATAACTACATGGCTCTGATGAGGCTATTAATTCCTATATTATTACCAAATTCAACTTTCTATGGCAAATAGTTTCGGAGAAAATCGGGTGTGACAGACAGACAGACACCGAAGTCATCTTATAAGTGTTCCGTACGAAACACTAAAAACGACCAAGTGCAAAAATTTATAAAACTTTAAACATGAGCGTCCGCTTCCGAGACGTTTCCCATCATTTATCACGCCTTCGGAGAGGATTACCTATCAAAACCCCAAGTTTTGTGTTCTTTGACGCCAAGGGTGCAGTCTGTCAGGATTTTCTACCTGCGGGGAAGACTGTCAACTGTTTGTTTTATATGGAAGTGCTCAAGAGACTTAAAAGATGATCCAACGTATCACAAAAGATATCGCCGCTACCAGGCCATGGAAATAGTAAAAAATGTATATATATATATATATATATATATATATATATATATATATATAAATATATATATATATATATATATATATATATATATATATATATATATATATATATGGCAAATCCTTGTAGCAAAACCGATCAGAAAAGACATCGCTGATACCTGGAAGCTTCACCAGGGTAACGCGCCGAGTGTTTTTGACCCGGGACCACGTTCTACAACTGTCGTAACGAGAGCTCTTAATAAGAGTAGCGTATACGTACGTCTTCCAGGATGCCAACAACGCATGGAAATCGCTCTGGTAAAAATGTATACGACGCTGGTTTGAAAAGTCCGTGCAAAGTCCGACAGATGGCACCACCGGCGCGTATCGAGGTCATGTTTAGTTAGTAGTATCTCTTGAATGAACGCACATCAAGTTTCAGCCATATTGGTCTATTTCTTTGTGTTTGGCATTCGTGTGAATCAAGGAAGTCGAGTGATTTTCAAGAAATGGACGAAAAAGAATTTCGTGTGGTGATTAAACATTACTTTATGAAAGGCAAAACGCCTCAGGAGACTAAAGAGAAGCTTGATAAACATTATGGTGACTCTGCACCTTCGATTAGAACAGTTTATAAGTGGTTTCAAAATTTTCGGACTGGCCATATGGGCACAAGTGACGTTGAACGTTCTGGACGGCCTGTGGAGGTTACGACTCCAGAAATCATTGATCAAATCCATGATATGGTGATGGATGACAGAAGAGTTAAGGTGCGTGAGATTGCTAGTGCTGTGGGCATCTCGACTGAACGGGTACATCATATTTTGCATAAACATTTGGACATGAGAAAGCTATCCGCAAGATAGGTGCCGCGATTGCTCACGCTTGACCAAAAACGGAATCGTGTGAAGTGTTGCAAGGATGGTTTGCAGCTGTTCCAGAAGAATCCGGAGGACTTTAAGCGTCGTTTCGTCACTGTGGATGAAACATGGATACATTACTATACTCCTGAGACCAAACAACAATCTAAACAATGGGTTACCAAGGGGGAATCTGCACCAAAAAAGGCGAAGACCGTTCCTTCGGCCGGAAAGGTTATGGCGACTGTCTTTTTGGGGATTCACAAGGGATAATCCTCATCGACTATCTGGAAAAGGGTAAAACTATTACAGATTAATATTATTCATCGTTATTGGACCGTTTGAAAACCGAGCTGCAAGAAAAACGCCCGCGATTGGCCACAAGAAAGTCCTTTTCCATCACGACAACGCACCAGCACACACCTCAGCAGTTGTGGTCGCAAAATTAATGAAAATAGGATTCCAACTCGTTTCACATCCCCCCTATTCTCCAGACTTGGCTCCCTCGGACTACTATTTGTTCCCCAATTTGAAGAAATGGCTGGCGGGACAAAGATTTTATTCAAACGAGGAGGTGATTGCAGACACTAATGGATATTTTGCAGATTTGGGCAAATCCGATTATTCGGAAGGGATCAACAAACTAGAACAACGTTGGACGAAGTGTATAAGCCTAAAAGGAGACTATGTCGAAAAATAAAAAAGGTTTACCCCAAACACATAAGTAGTTTTTATTTTTGCACGGACTTTTCAAACCAGCCTCGTATATATATATATATATATATATATATATATATATATATATATATATATATATATATATATATATATACACTTACAGAGTTATGGAAAATACTTCATATATTGGAGCTGGTACCTAATTGTAGCAAGAACAATTACAGAAAATTCACCGTAAATAGCGGATCTCAATAATAAAGTAAAAAAATCGACCCTAAAGGAATGATGAAATGAATGAAATAAAGTTGTTTATTTTATTGTTTAAACAAAACAACTAAACAAAATGGCTTATTGTTAGCAAGAACGTGACATTTACAGTGTTGGTGAGATTTAAGTTAGCACAGGCATATTGTTCGAACAGCAGCCATACAACTGCGCCTGAGCTAGTTCGCACAATGGCGGTAGTTTTACTTTTTTTTTTTAAATTCTTCAAAAATTTTTGAATTTGCAAATAAAGTATTTGAATGTGCGTTTACATGGCTCCTCGAGTTATCCGTTTAAATATATACAGTGATTTTCATGATACCTTATGTATATATATATATATATATATATATATATATATATATATATATATATATATATATAATATATATCTTCAGTCCGAAACCTCCCGTAGGAAGTGTAGTAGTCCTTGTAATGTCGTGAATACCTCTCTTCCATA